>CM035419.1:95420823-95488323 GCA_020310875.1 Ceratopteris richardii
TATGTTCATTTATATGTTTATACTTGTATCATGTAGAGGAAGGGAACTTTGAATGATTATGCATGTGCATGCATGTATTTGGAAATTTATTTTGTTCTTTTGACAACTCTCGTTTGTGGGAAGGTGGAGGTGATTAATGACATATATTAAGTTCTATTGCACAAGTTTGTCAACCCATTATATACAATTCTGTAATTTTTTAGAAAATTTATTTATGATATCATTACCTATGATTGTTCTTAGCACTCTTAAAGAATTTTCTACCTTTTTCTATGTTTAATTGCATCACTTTTTATGATGATAAAATGCTTCATATCACCTATCATGTGAAGACTTGAGATGTCCTTTGAGTTTTACTTTTCTATCTCATATGGTAGTTAAGAGAACATTATCATGTCATGCCGTAAGCTACTTTTGCTAATTGCATACGTACATGTTAAAAAGAGAAAGAAAATCCGTAGTTAGAGCATACTTAATTTTCTACAAGAGAATAGTTGCAACTAGAGACAAATTTCAAATTGAGGAAATACAAATGATCAAACTATTGCCTAACTTAGTAAAATGAATTATTTTTGCAATATATTGACATGAATACATTTTAGCTTGAAATCTTGATAATATTTGAGCATTTGCAATATTTTTTTTATGTAACCACATTGATATGCCAATTATACATCTTATTTAGAGTTTATTCCTCATGAGGATCAAGATGTTTTCATATTTCTTGAATGACATGTATTAGCACATTGAAGTGATCATGATACCTTTTTCCTCTAGTGTTTCTATATTAGAATATACATATCCTATAAATGTATGTTAGTATATTTGGCATAATTTGAAATCCCTCTCTCGCCGTAAGTTGCAAGTATCATTGAACATGATATAATACGAGCATATGCTTGAGGTCCTTATGTTTTAATCTCCTTTATATAAAATCTTTTATCTTTTAAACATAACACAATGGTTCCTATCAAATCAATTCCAACCATTTTCCATTGTATAGGCATATATGCTCTAGAGATGAACTTTGATCACTTATATTTGTACACATTTAAACAAGTTGCTTGAATAGCATGATGCATTCTAATTGTTGATTGAGTTGGATTCCCATGTGAAATTGAATCAAGATCCTAAAGGACATTCTTTTGTATACAAAAAAAGACATTTCTTTACGAGAAACATTTTACTCTTTGCACTACAAATTTTATTGAATGTTCCTCTATGTAACATATCTTAGAAAAAAGGATTGTATTAGCATACAAAATCTTTAAGATGGATGAAGAAAAAAGAATATTCTTTGTCTTGATCATGGAAAATAAGAATGTTGAAGAAAGAACTAATTTACAAGTATATGATGTGCTATATATTGGCACATCTTAGGCTTTAGTTGTTTATGTTTTTTTACATTGAAAATTATAAGTCTTTACTAGCTTGTTTCATGGTGACTGCCATCAATAGCAGCTAAAAACATTAGGATCAGCTCACATATGAAAAGGCTAGTTTCCCATGTAAAAAATAAGGCGTGTTTAAGATGCATGTGGTTAAGATGGAAGATAAATATTTTACTTCGGTTGAGATCAACCACTTCATAAGATAAAAGGACCTAATATGAAATTCTATAATTTATCATTACATTTGTATTCCAAGTGAAATCAACTGATTTGGAAGTTGGCAGACGTGTATAGCCTCTTTGATCGACATTCATATACTCACTGGAATCTTTAATAGGATACATAGAAATAATTTAATAGGGTACCTAAAAATAAGAATGGAGCTAATTTCAAAGATCTTACAGTCATTGGAAAGCTCTCTTTACTCTTTTCGTAAGAAATGAAGAATCTTCTCAAATACGTATGATGGTTGGAAGATACACCCATTTGAAGACAAGTAATGCGATAGTCATCAATTCAATTTTTGAATTTTCCAAGCCTTAGAGGACTCCATGCCAATCCTCACTAGTGGTCTAGAGGCTTAGAAACATTAATATATAGCCCCCTAAAACCCATATGAAGTTACAACATATGATTTGGACATTAGGAAAAAATATGAACCCTTGTTGGGCCTTTTTTGATTAAGGGCTTATTAGTGATTCACCATTGAGAGCCCAACAATGGCCACAATCTAGTTCCTTAATCCACTAGACTAGGCCTAGGCTTTCATTGTTCTCTTTTGCAGTCAAACCCTTCAAAGCAGCTATGGAATAGTGGTATATTTTGCATGGCTAGTATAGGAGAGAAAAGGAATTAACTGTGGTCCTTAGATGGTATCAAAGATAAAAGGATTCATGTGTTTCCACAAAAGTCAAGAAGGGAACACATTTTGGCCCTTAGATTCCAAGTAAATAGTGTGGTTCATGAGAGAAACCATTGGGGAAAATCACTAAAGTGCATGCACCCTTGGATTGGTATCATATGAGATGGCTCATATAATTCCTCCATTCAAATTTACACCTTTGATTCTTGTCCATTAGATCTTTCCATGCTCCTAAGGCTACAAATTCTCCCCTAAAAAGGCAAATGCACCTTTTGATATAATCCATAAGTTAAATTTACGATCGAGTTCTATTCTTTGTAGAGCCCCACACACGGAATTCAATGTGATGCCCCCACTCCCACGATAATGTAATATTATCCTTGATGTATAACATCGATTGGACAAGATTTATTCTCTTTGTCCATTCAAAAAGAAAAATGTTTGAAGTATTATTTAATTCAAGAATACCATTAATGTTTTAGTATTTTCACTTAATCTTTCACAAGATTAATTTTAATCCCTTAAAATTAGGAATCCTTACAAGGTTCATCCAGGGTTTACTTTTTTCTTAATGGAGTTAGTGTACTGCCCAAGACGGTCTCTAATACAAGTTGATTGCATCCTCGCCAGTAGGGGTTACCAGATGGTAATTTTCTAACGTAACTTGCAAAGTTTTGATATCCACAAAAAGCTCTCTGTGATAACTTCACAATAAAATATGAATCTTGAACATCAAGATAACTTGTGGAACATAGCTATGTCACCTTGGACGGCTGGTATAGAAGTGTCTCTTCTTTGAGCCAAGAGGGGGTCTTTGTAAAAGTGGAATTCTCAATTAAAAAATGCAATTCTCTCCATATCATGATGGGTAACGGTATTATACATTCTATGCTTTTTATATATCATTTGCATTCCAAAATTGCTCTAGGAATATCCCCAAAGAGATCCTAAGAAGTGAGTGTTTCCTCATTGTCAGACCTAATAAATATCAAACAAATGATGGAAGCTCGAATTTTGACAATCAGCTCCTCTTCTACAGATCCATGGATTTTGTGATTTCTCAAGAAAGCCAATATCTTGAGCTCCATGCATGCCAATTTTCATCCCCTAATTCTCACGTTGTCGTCAAGATTTCTCTCCTCTCTCACTTATGAAGGCCTACATAAAACAAATTCGATAGCCAGAAGTCCAAGATCTGTCAAGAATTTTAAAGGGAGTCCATATGCAAAGTTTGGAAGAAATCAAGCAAATCCATAGTAATAGTCAAAGCTGGTCAAATTTTGGAAATTAGGACAAGATTTCACTATCACCAAATACAAATGAAAATTCATACACTTGTAAAGACTATGAGAGCCAATCTATAGCTTGAGTTTCACTTATAAATGGGTTTTCTAGCACATTGGTATACCCTGTGCTTTTTTTAAAAATGTAATTTTTTCACTTAGACCCTACAATCTCTTGTATAGGAATTTATGTTAGCCATATGGTCTAGCATGTATGAAGATCATATGAGGCTACATATTTATATAAAGTTTGAAGGCTATCAAAGCTTTCTACACACCTTAATGCCACCTTGCGAACTTCCAAATGACTTGTATAAGGGAGATTGAGATGGAAGTTTTTTCTACATATTTCTAAAAAATACATTTGAAAACATAGTGTTATAAAGTTTCGTCTTCATCAAAGCATATTTGGAGGATCAAAGAGCACAAAAACTAGTTTTCAGGACCACCACAATTTGGAGGATATGCACCAAAACTTAATGCACGGAGGATCCATAGTTTTTTTTCACTTGGATAAGTCCTACTTTGATGGGCAAGAGCAATAATGCAAAGTTCCTGAAAGATTGCACCTAATCCTATCCAAATCCAAGCCAACATTGATCCAATGGTCCAAATCTTCCGAGGTCCAAGGATGGACAATAAAGGCATCATTTTTTCCTTCCTTTGCTCTAGTATGATAAGAAGAATCAACCCGAACCATCCATTTGATGAATCCAATGGTTGTAATCAAAAGTAGTTGATCTTAGGGTTGAGAATTGATTTCTCCATGATCTAAGGGCCTAGCTTCATTTAGAAAACTATAATCCCCCCTCTAAACTTATGGAGGATTATTTTTAGGCATCCATATGACCTTGTTAGCACATGGTTTCCTTGTGACAATCACCCTCAATTGAGTGTGTGAGGATCCAAGGTGGGCTATTAAGAGCATAGCTCCTAGATTCAAATTTAAGTTAGACTTCCAAACTAGGATAGAATTATAAAACCCAATGATTTTTGTCTCTTTGTTCACCGGGGATAGAGTGTATGAGTGAGTTAGAGTTGGACTTATCGGTCTTAGATTTCTTTAGATAGATGTTACGTTCCTAGATAGATATAGGATCATTGAAGTGGTTACTATCCTCTCACATGTGGCATTCAGTTGAACTATCATGGTGAGAGGATCGTGCGGATTGCCTTTGACCAAAGGATTTCTTAGCTTGATGTACTATGATGCGCATGTACATGTATTGCATTACAATCTCTTTTCATTCAAGTCACCTTGTCTCCATCTCTCTTGTCTCCTATTTCTTTTTTAAATGTCTCCTTTTAAATCTTTCTATATGTGAGAAGGCTCTGCAACTTTGCATTGAATGAGTGAAGATTTACTATTGAGTCATGAGGGCTCAACAATGAGGGATTTGAATCCTTCCTCCATCTTTAGTGAATATGCAAGTGATGCACGATATTATGGATCTCTCACAAATGTAGTTACTTCAAAACGAAGATGTGCATGATATTGTGAGAAATCTAGTGCAACACTCAAGAATGATGATGATGGTGATTTATGATCATGAAAAATATGCAACAAGGGATATGGATCACAACCTCCCAACAAGATCAAAAGCAAATACCATGAAGAGTTTCATGTCAGAGTCAAATGTGGAGGTGATCGTTATCTAGGTGGATTGAGTCCAATATTGCACATGTACGGTGTATAATAATTGCTAATGATTTCTGAAAGATTCATGTCATATGGATGTGAAAGTGAAGTTGAAGTTGGTTATGAAGAGGAGGGATGTGATAATTTATTTGTAGGAGCCCGAATATATGGTTGCAAGATCAACACATGCACATGAATGATGATGAAAGTTAGAAACCATACACATGAATCAATCTTAAAAGGAAGAATGGTCCATAAGGAGCTTCTTACACACTTTCAAGGTCAATACAAATGCATAGGTGCATGTTGATGGTATGCATGCATGTGGAACATGAATTATAAATAATGAGAATAAACGAAAATCACACATGAATCAATCTCAAAAGGGAGAATGCTCCAAAAGAAGCTTCATAGGAGATGCTCAAAGAATTCAGACTATATCTAACATAATGGGGAAGGATTCTTATGGTGGGTTGATTCCCCAAAGCCTAGGAGCTCTCTCAATTACTTATAGAATGAGTATATTAGATGCTATGAAAAACTTCTTGATGAGGATAAGATAGCTTTGGAACCTGATCTTGTGATCAATTTTCCTAAGCTTCTTGATCCTGAAACTCATAGGGAAGCTGAATGAAAACTAGATGAGCCATATAAACACTATGGTCCTACTGACAATTGTCAAAAAGTGCATAGAGTAGTAGAGGTTGTAAACCATAGACATCAAAGACAATCCATGCTTTATAAATAAACTCTTCTTCTGCTTTAAAAACAAAAGAAACCAAAGAGAAAAACAAAGCCATCTTGATTTCAAAAATTGAGAGAAAAATAGATCCTATGGAGATTTTAGATGAATTTTTTCTTAAGAGTCAAGTGAGCATGTCTTTAGCAAAAGTTTTCTCTATTCCAAAGCATATTTTTTAAGATAAATTTATCGATTCTTATTAAAAGAAAGAGGTTTTCACTTAATCTAGATACTAATATGTAAGATTCTATAGATCAAGATCAAGCTGTGAATGACGCCTTAAACTTTGATGAATCTTATGAAGAGAACCTTGATAACGATAAAGTAAATGTTAATAAAAATTTCTTAGGACCTATTCAACGTGACCATGAAAATCAAGAAAAAATTCTTGAAAGTCAATTTAAAAATAAATTTTGGTCTAGAGGTACATTGGAGATGCATGTTAAAATAGGAAATGATAAGGATGCTATCATTATAAATGTGCTAGAAGATTTCGGCCCATAAATAAAGAAATCAAATGGCATATGCAAACTGCAGATAATGGTGTAGGAACCTTGTATGGAGCTTGTGCTAGTGTGCCTAAATCCATAGGAGGAATTATGAAAAAGTTTCACTTCTTTATTCAAGATAACTGCTCCTATGATGTTCTCTTAGGTCAGCCCTTTATTTGTGATAGTCATATGGAAACTAAAGCCATGGATGATGGGTGTACCTATGCTAGAATTAAATCTAAGGATGGAATGCAATCACTTCAAGTCATGACTGTAGGAGTAAATCATCCTAGGAATTGATTGTCAATTAGAAAGAAGCCTATTGTTACTTAGGGTCATGGCCATGTTCGTAGTGATTGTGCACCAGCATTCATGTTTGGAGCCACATATGATCAAAATTTTGGATAGAATTCATTATTGAGCGGGACAACTGTGAACATTGGTTTGACATGTCACAACCAACCAATGTATACAATAGTTTGTCACTTTTTTTTCCACATTCTAGATCAGATTTCCTTCATAAGAGTGAAGTATCCAAGCGTTTTATCCAAAAAACCCAAAAAAGTTATAAAGCCAACAAAATCATGGAACGTGATGAGAACATTAAGCATGTGATTGATACATCTCATTGTTTCTCTACTCTTGAGGAGTTAGAGTTATGTCTGCAGAAAAATTCTAATTCCCACATTATTCTTCTTTCTTCCCTTGATGAGTATGCTCTCAATGTTCAGATGTCCTCAAAATTGAATTGAACATATGATGCCTTAGTTGATAGAAAGTACAAAATAGTAGACAAGAAAATCAAACCCATAGCTCCGACATTATCCCAAGGAAGTAACAAAAAAATTATTGATGTGAAAAATGATCCAATTCTTCATGATAGGAAAAACATTGACATACATTCACAAATGAGACAATCAAACAAGTAAAAATTGGTAGAGATAATGACTTTCTTTTGCTAGTAGAGAGAGATAAATTTGAGAGAGTGATATGTAGCCATTGAAAAACCTTTACTATGTATCCTCATGAGATAGGTTGCATAGATCCTAAGCTATTTGCACCCATGATTATCTTTATTGTTCCACATATTGCATGTAATCTTTGCCTATACCAATTCCAAAGGCTCACTTGCGCGAGCTAATGAAACTACTTAAGGAGAAGATAAACAGGAGAATTTTGGAGCCATCTTTTGCACCTTACTCAAATAGATGGCTTATTGTGCTAAAAGAGAATGGAAAACTACGTTTTATTCAAGATCTTAAACTGTAATAAATTCACGGTAAGGAATGTAGGAATAGGATCCATTATAGATGAGTTTGTAGAATCATTTTCAGGACATTCTATCTATTCAATGGGTGATTTCTATTTTGAATATGAAAAATAATTAGCAATTCATAGTCATGACATAACCATAATTAAAACTCATGTAGGCTTAGTGGGGAGGTGTAATTTACCTCAAGTAGCGACTAATTTTATGGCCTCATTTGATGAATGCTTTGAATATGGTCTTACATGACTTTATCCCTCATATAATCATGCTATTCATTGATGATATTACGATTAAAGGGTGTGAGGAACATGTAAAGGAAACTACTTTAGATTCATTTGGATGTCGTAAATCTATTCTTGACCATATCTATGATTGTGAACAAATATTTCAATGATTTGAAGAGGTAGGTCTCACATTTTTCATAGAAAAATCTATTTTTGGTGTCAACGAGGTTCTCATTATTGAACATTTATGTGTTCACTAGGCTTAGAATCCATACCCAAAAAAACGTTGATGCCATTAGTAAGATTTTTGAAACCTGTAACAATGTGAGTGAGATACATAGATTTGTTGGTGCTTGCATTTTCTATGTTATTTGGATCCCGCTCTTTTTGTCATGTTGCCGATTATCTTTATGACTTGTTAAGGAAGAAAGAAAAATATATTTGGACTGAGAACCATACACAAGCTATGCGTAAATTGAAGAAATTGTTGCTTGAAGCTCCCATCCTTAAACGTGTAGACTATTATGTTAACAAACCTATCATATTGATTGTTTATACTAGTCCTATTGGTATAGGTTGGTCATAAGTCAAGATGAAAGTGAAGGGCGTATATATGCAATTAGGTTTGGGGCTATAATTTACATGAAACATAGAGAAAGTATCCACAAATCAAACAAGAACTAAGGGGTATAATAAAAACTTTGAAAACCGAAAAAGAAAGGTCGTTGCTTCTTCTAGGGCGCCGTCGACACTCCTCCGTTTGCAGTCTTAGATTCGCACAAAATTTGGTGAGCATACTTAGGGTGTTTCCGAGATCAAAATGGCTTCGCTCTGTGGTACCGAAATCGCGATCTGAGCTTGTTTCGGCCTCCGAACGCACTATCGTAGTGCTTGTGCAGGCTATTTCGTCCTTTTGTGCCAAAGGTATATACCAGTTTCTGTTCGCCAGTTTAAGCATCTCCAAGTCTGCTACAGGTCTAGCAGAACTCGTCTAGGCAGTTCTGTTCAACTTTTTGAGATACAATCAATTTTCTGCATCAAGGTATTTTAGTCACCGGCCATGGCTGAAAGCAGTGATGTATTCCGTATGTTGGCTGTTGAGGATAAGTTGGATGGTACCAACTACCCATTATGGGCTTATATGATGCGACATGTACTGGTTGCAAAAGGATTGTGGAACATTGTGCAGGGTGTTGAAAGACAACCTGTTACACCTGTAACGACAGGTACTGCAAATACAGGTGTTAGAGCTGATGAAGATGGTGTCGAAGATGATATTCCGCAGATTCTTGTTCGTGTTGTTGTTTCTGTTGCACCTACTGCAGAGCAGATTCGTTGGGATGGCAGAGATGCCCAGGCACATGCATTGATAGCTTTGTCTGTCAAACGTGCCATTATTCCTCACATTCGCTCTTGCAGAACAGCAAAGGATGCTTGGGATACACTTACCACTTTGTACCAGGCTAGGAATGAGGCTCGTGTTGCTTACCTCCGAAAACAGTTGGAGAGTGAGCACATGAATGAAGGTGATTCGATGGACAATTTTCTTACAAAGATCAAAGACCTGAAGGAACAATTGATTTCTGCTGATGAGGTTATACCAGATAGCTCACTTGTGCAGACCGTTCTGAGTGGCCTTCCTGATTCATATCAGAGTTTTGCCTCTACTCTTTGATTGATGATGAAAGGCAATCCAAATGCCTTGTCATTTGAGGAATTAGTCTCTGTTCTGTTGCAGGAAGATCAGTCCAGGGAGAAGAGGTCCATTATGCGTGTTGCAGATCAAGCTTTCCTGGCTAGTCAGAAGGGCAAAGGAAAATGGAGCTCTTCTACTAGTAAGCAGAAATCTGCAAATGCTCCACAATCGAAGAACCAGGATAAAGATGAGAAGAAATCAGAAAAACAGAAATTATTCTGCAAGTACTGTAAAGGAAATGATCATATTATAAAGAACTGTCCAAAACTGGCTGCTAAAGAGGTAAAGAAGAAAGAGGTTAGAATGGTTGTTGCACAGGCCTCTACACCAAAAACAGAGTCTGCAAATCTTGTGCAGGAAGAAGAATGGGCGTTTACTACTGTCTGCAGTTTTGACCCATCTTCTCATGATCAGTGCATGTCTGCAGTAGACTCAGATGTTTGGTACTTTGACAGTGGGGCGACCAAACATATTACCTCGCAGCGCAGTTTCTTCTCTTTACTCGAGCCTGCCCCTACAGGGAATACTGTCACATGCGCCAATAACGCCTCTTATCCTGTTATGGGAGTTGGTAAGATCATTCTGACTACTGCTGATGGTAGTTCTTTCACTTTGTCAGATGCTTTATTTGTGCCAGGGATCAAAAAGAACCTGTTATCAGTTTTTGCATTAGCCAAGATTGGCTTGGTTGTGAAATTCGTTGATGACACGTGTACAGTCCATGATCTCTCAAATGGCAATGTGATTATTGCTTTTGGCATTTTATGTCGTGGGCTGTATAAGCTCATAGACTATGAAAGATCTGTGAATGATTCGGCATGTGCAGTTCATGATTCTCAGGCTATGTCAGATGCAAAGCTTTGGCATGCACGCTTTGGTCATCTGAATTTTGCTAGTTTGTTACGCCTGCAGAAATCTGAAATGGTGTCCTCTTTGCCCAAACTTGAGGCACCTGGAAAACATGTTTGTGAAGGCTGTATTTTGGGCAAAATGCAGCGTTCTTCCTTTCCAAAAGATGGTTCAGTTCGGGCTATGCAGAAATTGCAGCTTGTACATAGTGATGTCTGTGGTCCTATGCAGACACCCTCTTTTGGAAATTACCTTTACTTGGTGACTTTCATTGATGATTTTTCCAGGCATGCATGGGTATATCCACTCAAAGCAAAGTCCGAAGTGTTCATGTGCTTCAAACAGTTTTTGGTTTTGGCTGAAAATCTGTCAGCATGTAAAATGGGCACCCTCCGTTCTGATCGAGGGGGGGAATATATGTCTTCATATTTTAATGCATTTCTGGCTGAACGTGGGATAAAACACCAGTGTACAGTGCCGTATACACCTCAACAGAATGGAGTTGCTGAACGAAAGAACAGGTCACTCATGGAGATGGCGAGGTGCATGGTGAAAAGTCAGGCTTTACCACATAGTTTCTGGCTTGAGGCTGTCATGTGTGCAGCATATGTACTGAACAGGTGTCCCACCAAAGCGTTGCAGTCTATCACTCCATATGAGGCTTGGCATGACCGCAAGCCATCTGTTGCTCATCTGCGTGTTTTTGGTTGTTTGGCATATGCATTAGTGCCTGAACAACATCGCAGAAAATTGGATGATAAGGCAGTAAAATGTATTTTTGTTGGGTACAGTTCTGAAAGTAAAGGCTATCGTCTGTATCATCCACAGACTAAACGCATTCTGGTTAGCCGTGATGTTGTCTTTGTGGAAGATGCTATTCAGCCATTGCTTTCATGTACTAAGGAGACATCTGTTAGCTCCAAAGACATGTATGATACTTTGATGCCTCTTTTTACAGGTGGACAGGCTAGCGCTGGTCCTAATGAGGCAACTTCTCAGCCTTTGCAGGTTTCATATGATGATGCAGATCATTCCATTTATGATGCAGATTTACATGATGCACTTGTTGATGAGAGAGCTGATATTGAGCAGGCAAAAACTATGCCAAAATGGCTGGTGCAGACTTTGCGTGACATCAAATTAGATGCACCTTTGTCATATCGTACTAGTTCAGGCTCTCATAGTACCTCCTTTGCATCAGATTGCTATGCTATGGCTGCATCTAGTCTCTGTGATGAGAATGAGCCTGTTTCTTTTGATGAAGCACAAAATTCAGAAAATTGGATGGCTACTATGCAATCTGAATATGATGCTATAATGAAGAATGGTACATGGTCTTTATGTGACTTGCCTCGTGGCAAGAAGGCCATTGGCACTAAGTGGGTATACAAGCTGAAGCGTAAACCTGATGGTACAGTTGACAGGTATAAGGCTAGGCGTGTTGCAAAGGGTTATGCACAGGAAAGAGGCATTGATTTTGATGAGACCTTTGCACCTACATGCCGTATGACTACTGTTCGGAGCATTTGTGCACTTGTAGCCCATCATGGTTGGAATGTACATCAGTTGGACATTAAAACAACATTTCTGAATGGTGACTTGCATGAAGAAGTGTATGTTTTTCAGCCCCGTGGCTTTGTGCAGAAAGGGCATGAAAACCAGGTGTGCACGTTAAAGAAGGTGTTATATGGTTTAAAGCAAGCACCACGTGCTTGGTATGAGAAAATACATGCCTATCTGATTGCACATGGTTTTGAGAACAGTCCAACTGAAAGCACCTTATATGTTAAGCGTGCTAATGATGTGCTTTTGATTATTGTTGTCTATGTAGAC
The DNA here is from genome assembly GCA_020310875.1 of Ceratopteris richardii. NCBI lineage: Eukaryota > Viridiplantae > Streptophyta > Polypodiopsida > Polypodiales > Pteridaceae > Ceratopteris > Ceratopteris richardii. Next base: position 95,433,104 of record CM035419.1, read on the forward strand.
GACATGCTGCTCACTGGTCCTCTTGAGAAGCATATTGCTGATTTCAAGGCTGATTTGCATGCCTCATTTGAGATGTCTGATTTGGGGCATTTGCATCACTATTTGGGCATTCAGTTTATGCAAGTTGATGGTGGAATGGCTTTGTGTCAAACGAAATATATTGACACATTATTGCAGCGTTTTGGCCTTGAAGACTGTAAGCCTATTGCCACTCCTATGGAGACAGGTTTACGATTGAGTCTTCATGATGCTAGAGATGCATTTGATGCTGTTCTCTATCAGTAGGCTGTTGGATGCTTGATTTACTTATGCATTACTCGGCCAGATATTCAGTTTGCTGTCTCACATATGAGCAGGTTTATGCATTGCCCAGGAGTCACGCATTGGAAAGCGGTTAAGCGCATCTTTCGCTACTTGAGTGGTACTCGGCTACTTGGGTTGTTTTATCCCAAGGGGGGATCACTATCGCCAGATTTGCATGCTTTTTCTGACTCAGATTGGGCTGGTTGCTATGACACTTGTGTGTCCACCAGTGGTTTTTGCTTCATGCTTGGTAGCTCATGTATATCTTGGTTGAGCAAGAAGCAGCCTACTGTGGCCACTTCCAGTTGTGAGGCTGAGTATAGGGAAGCTTTCACAGCGACTGTTGAGTGTGTGTGGCTCAGACGCCTTATGGCTGATTTGGGTGTTGGCCAGTCTTCTGCCACCACCATCTTCACTGACAGTCAGAGCGCATTGGCAGTTGCGAGGAACCCTGTGTTCCATGCTCGCACTAAGCACATTGAGGTGCATTATCACTATGTCAGGGAGAGGTTCTCTATTGGGGAGATCAGCTTGGCATATGTGCCCACGCAGGAGAACATTGCAGACCTTTTCACGAAGGCTCTGCCTAGGGAGAAGTTTGAAGCTTTCCGCAAAGCTTTGGGCTTACTTCCTTTTGTGGAGTGATTTCCACATAGCTCGGCACTTCCTTATACATGAGTGCCAGCTCCTTGTTCACCGCATCACTCCCAGGGGGGATTTATTGATATATTTAGGTAGTGATGTGTGTGAACACTCTAGGACCGCCGGGGCACTTTTTTCCCTCTTTAGGAGGTTTTTTTCCCCCGGCTTGTATATACGCCTATTGCCCTAATGGGCTACTTATCTTTGTACATTCTCTAGTAATACATTCAGTCTTGTGTGTTGTGCTCCAAGCTTCTTCTTCTTCCTTGTGCTGTTCGCGTGCTTCCGCAGACGTCTAACTCCAACACATACGTTGTGGTTACCTCATGTATGACTAGTCCACTACATCTCCTTTGTATCATATGTGCATTATCATATAATAATTGATACATTTCTTCATGATCAATTCTGACTACTGTTCATTGTTGTATTTCCATTATTTCAATGATCTTGCAGAAATGATTTCTCTGTATTTATTTGATCATTTGCTCCACTTTAACTTGGTATAGTTAGAGTAACATTTCTACTATACATCTATCAAGTTTCATTAGTTTTTGTTTAGCTAATTGTGAGATATGAAGTGAGGAATTCGATAATGTCTGCACATCTTCATGCTCCTGAAATGTCGAGATGATCCCCCCTAAATTAGTTAACTTATTTCTCAGTGTATGGTGCCTCTAAATTCATGAAATGACTTGGGTTAGATAGCTATTCTCTTGAATTAGATGTGTGCAGAATCTCTCTGGTCTTCATATCAAGTTGTGAGCTCTGAACCAAACATTGAGCACTTGTATCCCCAAAATAGAAAGTTTCATCATAGCTCTAGTACATCCAAATCATCTAATTTGATGAAAACTTTTGGAAGTGATATTTCAAAGTACCTATTGGGTTTAAATGGATTATTATGAAGCCAAAAGAGTATACTAAGCCTCCCTCCCTGGAGCTAACTTGGAAGGTGTAGAGCAGGTTTTGTGCAACACTAGCTCCTCTTTGGAGCATATCCTACCATTTCCTCACAATGATATCAGAGCAACAACAAATCAACATGGGAGATGGATTTCCTTTCATCCATAGATAAATCGGATCGAGGTAATTATTCAACTTGCTTACTTAAAATGGAAGCTTATCTTCAAGGGAGAAACCTCTATGGTTACATTTTTGGAGATGAGATGATGCAAATCCTAAGAAGCAAAGGAAAACCAACTCAAGAATAACAAGAGAGGTTAACCACATGGTGCTCAAAGGATGCTCTAGCTAGTTCATACATTCTTAACTCAATCTCTCATTTTTTCCTTAACACATCAGGAGTTGCAAAACTTCACAAGAGATTTGGAATGCTCTTGAAGCATTCTTCTCATTAAGTACCAAGGCTAGGAAGAATCATCTTTGGATGGAGTTCATCACACTCAAGAATATGCCAAAGCAAAGTGTGACTGATTTTGTCACCAAGAAGAAGGACATAGCAGATCAACTTGGAAGCATTGGAGAGATCATTGATGAAGAGCAGATAGTGCGACAAGTGATCAATGGATGACAAATGGGAAGCTTTTACCACAACCATGGACCTCTACATGGATATGCAGGTTCTTGATTTCAAAACCCTCATGGGACAATTGTTCACACATGAGGAAAAGATTATGAAGAATGGAGACAACTCAAAAGGTAATCAATCATCTGCCTATATACAGGTAGAACAAGAATAAACATGGTAAAGGCAAAGGTAGAAAATCTGATGATGAGGGTAGTACCTCTCAAGCAAACTTTGTAGGTAGAGGTAGAGCCTCAAGAGGAAGAGGTAGAGGAGGAAGACAAGGCAAGGGGAGATCTCAAAGCTCTTCTCCATGTGCCATATGTGGCTTAACTAACCACATTACTGAGAATTGTTTCAGGAACCCTGGAAACGAAAGAGGAAGAGGTTACAACAGAGGTGACTATGGAAGCTCAAGAGGTAGATTTAACAATAACAATGGCTACAACAAAAACTCATACAATAAGAATAAAAATCAAGGTGGATATAGAGGAAAAAGAGACTACAACAACTATGCAGATGAACAGACTCAAGAGGACTCATTACTTCTAATGAATATGACCATGACGCAAGGTAAAATAGATGAGCATGTATTCTATATAGACTCAAGTTGCCACCACTCTCAAACTTGGAGGACCCAAGGAATATACATGAAGTTCAAACAGGAGATGCCACAAGGCATCCAATGGAGAAGATAGGAAATCTGAAGACTTCAGATGGTAATATGAATCTATTCAGCAAGGTATTGTATGTGCCAACCATAACCAAAAATCTCATAAGTTTTGGTCATATTGTTGAGAAAGGATTGAAGGTTAGATTCACAAAGAATGGAGCATTTGTTGAGGATCCACATCAAGGATTCAAAAGGATAGTAAGAGGAGAAAAGTCAGGTAGACTATTCAGATTTGAACTCCAAGATACTAGGAACATTGCCTTGTTCAATTATGGTAGTCAAACATTATTAGAATTAGAAATTTGGCATAAAAGGTTAGCTCATATAGGTGAAAGGTCTCTGAAGAAAATCAATAGGGATCAAAGTGTTATTGGTCTACCAAATATCTCCAAGCAACATGTGATTTACAAATGTAGTGCTTGTCAATTTGGCAAATCTCACAGACAACCCTTCACAAGGAGGGGATACATTCATGGAGACTTATTGGAGCTAGTCCGTATAGATGTATGGGGGCCAAGCAAGGAGCCATCAATCTCTGGATCCAGGTACTATGTCTCATTCATTGATGATTGTAGCATATGGATAATGCTATATTTTATGAAGCATAAAGGTGAAGTGTTCTTTGTCACGAGGAAGGAGATAAGGAAGAGAGCTCACACACATACACTCTCACAATCAAAGAGAAGCACACACTCAGATTGAGGCAAGGAGGAATCATCATCTTCTTCTTCTTCTATTACATAAAAAGGAATGTACAAGAATAACCTAAAAACAAGAATAAAACTACTGCAATATATAAAGACTAGTACATAAAGAAAAACCTAATGTTGGAAAATGAGTGAGTTGGCAAGAAACAAATGTGCCAGCACTCTCGGTAGATAAATCTAATAAAGCTCAATGAAGTGTCCTTGAAATATCCAGGCGTGGCCACTATACACGTCAGAGAAATGAAAAAGTGATACGTGTCATCGTGGATCATCACATGTTGAGCTTGATATCTCAACACTCCCCCTCAAGCTCAATGCCATGTCCTCTAATCAAAGCATCTTCTGAAACTTCTTTAGCTTCTCTACCCCAAGTGCTCTAGCAAAAAATCAGCAACCTACTCATCTGCTCTCACATAAACAAGATCAATATCACTTGCTAATATTTTCTCTCTGATGAAGTGATAATGTACCTTGATATGCTTTGTTCTAGCATAAAAAACAAGGTTCCATGCTAACTGTATGCTTCTAAGATTATCAAAATAGATGGTGATAGGCTTTTGCATTTCCACACCTAAATCGGCAAGTAACATCTCTAGTCATGATGCCTCACATGCTGCCCACGTTTACCACACTTCCAGCATCCTTTATTGTCATTACCTGAATCATTTCTTTTAGAAATTCCTGCAACCTCTTTGGCTCCCCCTGCCTCGAAACTATCCTCTTCCTCCTACATGATTCTGTTGTTGACCTTGATCTTGGTTATTGTTTCCTCTTCCACTTCCGAAACCTCTACCTCTACCTCTTCCTCTACCAGAGTAGAATACCTGCTTAGAACTAGGCTTTCCTTTAGAGTGTGAATCCTCACCAAGCTTCTTTCTTCAATAACTAGCATGGATACCAAATCAGCAAAATTCCAAATATTTTCTCTCGTGTGTATAGAAGTTTTGAACTACTTATATGCAGCTCCTAAACCACAAAGGCATGCTTCCACTTTATCATCATCATCTACATTCATGCCAATAAATGCAAAGTGACTCACATATGCTTTTGATTTTCAGGGTGTAGTCACTTACTGACATGCCCTTCTTCTGCAATGTATGCAGCTCGTTCTTGAGTTGCAATTTTTGTGACTTTGTATTAGTCTCGATGTGACCAAACTGTTGCAAGTCTCTTTCGGAGACTTGGCATCTTGTATGTGCCCAATCATGCTATCTTGTATACTCATAGAAAGCCAATACATTACCTTTCGTGCTCCTTGATTCCATTCCTCATATGCTCTTAACTAGTATGCAGTCTAATTCCTCTCTGGTAACTGTAAAGCATTTTCGTTCTCTCCTTCGATGTACTTCGAGTAGCCTTTTCCCATCAAGAAATTCATCATTCTGAATCTCCTAGCATGGAAGTTGTTTTTATCCAGCTTATCACTCATAAAGTGACTCATTCCATCTACATTTGCCATTTCTGTAGCAATTCACAACACTACAAAAGACTACAAGTAGCACTTCTGCTTGAACACTGTCACACTATGACGTGATAATTTGATCTAAAAAAAACATAGTTTTTGTGTATCAATAGTACACGGAATCACTTGAAATTCTAGATATAGAATATGTGAGTATTGCCAAACAAGAGGCAAGTTATAGTTTTGCAAACTGACCTAGTTTTCTGTGCGCCCCACCTGGCAAGCTCAAAACAGAGGTCGAGATAGCTCTCAAAGATTGATATGACAAAAACGAGTGACCCTAAAGGACTAAATGTTGAAAATATTTTGAGGTCTTCTACCTTCATGCCAATTTTCATAGCAACCTGAGGTCGTTTGTGAATTTCGCTTTCTCCACAACTTCTCATGTACTCTTCATCGTCCGCCTTGTCCATTAGCTCTCTACAACCACACTGGCTCTGATACCATGTCACGAGGAAGGAGATAAGGAAGAGAGCTCACACATACACACACACACACTCAAAATCAAAGAGAAGCACACACTCAGATTGAGGCGAGGAAGAATGATCTTCTTCTTCTTCTTCTTCTTCTATTACATAAAAAGGAATGTACAAGAATGACCTAAAAACAATAATACAACTACTCCAATATATAAAGACCAGTACATAAGGAAAAACATAATGTCCGCAAATGAGTGAGTTGGCAAGAAACTAATGTGCCATCACGTTTGGTAGATAAATCTAATAAAGCTTAATGAAGTGTCCCTGACATATGCCGGTGTGACCACTATACATGTCAGAGAAATGAAAAAGTGATACGTGTCATCTTGGATCATTACATGTTGAGCTTGATATCTCAACATTCTCTTGTATTAAGAAATTTCTTGCATTAGGAGAAAATCAAATAGGTAAGACTTCAAAGCGGCTAAGGTCAGATGGAGGAGGAGAACATTTATCCCATGATTTTGATGCTTATTTCCAAGAGAGAGGGATCGAAAGTGAGATTACAACCATGTATATCCAAAGCAGAATGGAGTGGTAGAAAGGAGAAATAGAACCATAGTGAAGGCTGCAAGATCAATGTTCAATGAGAAGAAGTTGCCCAATCACCTATGGTCAGAGGCTGTGTCCACAGCCACCTATCTAATAAATAGATGCCCATCAAAAGCATTGGATGGGATGACACCATATGAAGCATGGAATGGAAGAAGACATAGTCTTGATCATTGTAGGATCTTTGGGTGCATAGCATATGCACACATACCATCACAAATCAAAGGAAAATTGGATCCAAAGGTAGAGAAATGTATATTTATTGGCTATGACCTTAACTAGAAAGATTATAGGCTATATAAGCCTAGCAAAAAAGGTTTCATTATTAGTAGAAATGTTGTCTTCGATGAAAATAAATCTTGGTTTGAAAATGATTGGAGGAAAATTAAAATTCCCTACGACCTAGAAGAAGACTTTCCAACATTGTCAAAGAGGAATGAGCATACACATGAAGAATCAAGTAATTGTGAAGAAGATCAGAAGACTCCAAGAAGGGAAATCAAATCTTGGAACTCCAAAGGCAAGGCCAAAGTGCAAGAGATGAGAGATGTGGCAGAATCATCTAAACAAACTATAAGGTCTACTAGAGAGGAAAGGAAGCGAGAAAGGTATGGTTATGACACATCCTTGGTCACTAAGCATTCCATTTATATTTCTCAGGATACAAAATCACAAGAACCATCTACAGATGAAGAGGCCAAAAGGAAACGAGAATGGAGAGAAGCCATGGAAGAAGAGATAGAAGCTCTCCAAGAAAATTAGACTTGGGAATTGGTTCCCAAGAAATCATCTATGAAGGTCATTGGCTCAAGATGGATTTACAAGGTAAAGAAGAATTTGGATGGTTCAATCAATAGATAGAAAGCAAGACTTGTGGCTAAATGGTTTGCTCAAATCGAAGGTTTTGATTATGAAGAGACAATCTCATCTATAGCCAAGACGCCTACAATTAGAGTACTCATGAGCATAGCATCTTCTAGAAATTGTAATATCTATCAAATAGATGTTAAAAATGATTTTTTAAATGGTTGGATTTCAAAGGAGGTATACATGGGTCAAGCTCCTGGCATTGAAGAACAATCATTACCAGAATATGTATGTAGGTTGAAGAAAGCCTTGTATGGCTTGAAGCAAGCTCCTAGAGCTTCGAATCATAGATTGGTCACTTATTTGCAAGATAAAAGATTCATGGTGAGCAAGGCAGATCCTTCCCTCTTCATAAAGAGGAATCACTTACAAGTCATATACCTTTGTGTATATGTGGATGATATAATCATTTTAGGGAATGATGCAGATGGAATTAAAAGGATCAAAGCTCAAATGAAAGAAGAGTTCAAGATAAGTGATCTTGGATCACTCACATACTTCCCAAGTTTGGAAGTAGTATGTACAGAAAGAGGTATGTTCCTAACTTAGAGAAAGTAAATTGAAGATATGCTCTCTGAATTCAAGATGGAAAATACAGAGGTGTGTACACCTATGGAGGCAAATCATAAGCTAAGTGCTAATGAAGGAGAGCTAATTGAAAATGTTACGAGTTACCAAAGCTTAGTTGGAAGCTTGAACTATGCTACTCTAACTAGAGTAGGTATATGCTATGGAGTTAGTGTGCTAAGTCAATTTATGCACACACCTAGGAAGCCTCACATGGAAACAGCCAAAAGAATCTTAAAGTATTTGAAGGGCACAACCAATGAATGGTTATACTACACCTACACCTCTGATATAGATGTCAAATTGCTTTCTGATGCAGATTGGGCAGGATCAAAAGATGATAGGAGAAGCACCTTAGGCTATCTTACATTTCCAGGAACAAAATTGATCTCATGGTCTTCAGTGAAGAAACCTATAGTTACTCATCAACTAAAGCTGAATATAGAGGGTTTGTAAATGCTACTCAAGAAGCTATGTGGATATAAACTCTATGCTTAGATTTGGGGTTGACTTCGACTTCACATATATTTGGAGACAACATTAGTTCATTACACCTTGCCGCTAACCCTATCTATCATGCCAAGACCAAACATATTGAATTTGACTACCATTATGTCAAAGAAAAGATCATACGCAAAGAGATACAACTCTCCTATGTATCCACACATCAACAATGTACAGATATGATGACAAAGGCATTGGATGGAAGCAAATTGAGAAAGTTCAAATCAATGATTGGGTTGATGGAAATCATGGGCTAAAGACTCAAGCATCTTAGGCTTGAGGGGGAGACAAATAGCAAGCCTAAGTGCTTGGCTATTATCTTATGACTACACCTTTGATTTATGTACCTCACATAGAGGATCACATATGAACTACTTATATATTTAATTGTATTCACCATGGATAAAATATATAAGTGAAGAGAGAGAAGAATATTATCAACTTAGGAAGATTAACCCATGACTTATGTGGTAAGAAAATCAATTCAATCACCCCTAAAGCGTAGGAATAGTTTTAGGTGAGAAAAAATTCAAATTCAAAATCAAGTGATGAGTACATATAGAGCTGATTTAGTGACGAGGCTATAGTGTTTCTTGATAGGGCTGAAGCTACATCATTGAGCATACATTGAGCTAAAATCATGTATGCATAGTCCACTACACCTCCCTTGTATCATATGTACATTAGTATATACTAATTGATACATTTCTTCATCATCAGTTTTGTGTATTGTTCATTGTTGTATTTGCATTATTTCAGTGATCTTGCAGAAACAATTTCTTTGTGTATACTTGATCGTTTGCTCTAGGTGAACTTGGTATAGTTAGAGTAAAATATCTACTATAAGCTTATCAAGTTTCATTAGTTTTGGTTCAGCCAATTGTGAGATATGAAGTGAGGGAGTCGATTGTGTCTACACATCTTCATGCTCTTGAAATGTCGAGATGAACCCCTGAGTTGCTAAACTTATTTTTCAGCGTATGGTGCCTCTAAATTCATGAAATAACTTGTGTAGCTATGCTATTGAATTGGATGTGTGGAGAAGTTCTCTGGTCAATTCATACTAGGTTGTGAGCTCTGGGCAAAACATTGAGCATTTATATTCCCAAAATAGAAATTTTCTATTGAGATATCAAACTCAACATGTGATGATCCAGGATGACACGTACCAGTTTTTCGTTTCTCTGACATGTATAGTGGTCACGCCGGTATATGTCAGGCATACTTCATTGAGCTTTATTAGATATATCTACCGAGAGTGATGGCACATTTGTTTCTTGCTAGCTCACTCATTCGCGGACATTAGGTTTTTTCCTTATGTACTGGTCTTTATATATTGCACTGGTTGTATTCTTGTTTTTCAGGTCATTCTTGTACATTCCTTTTATGTAATAGAAGAAGAAGAAGATCATTCTTCCTTGCCTCAATCTGTGTGTGTGCTTCTCCTTGAGAGTGAGAGTGTGTGTGTGAGCTCTCTTTCCTTATCTCCTTCCTTCGTGACATGGTATCAGAGCCAGAGGCTGTAGAGAGCTCGTGGAGAAGGCGACGGTGAAGACTACGCGGCAAGGCATGGAGAAAACGCGATTTCACAAACGGCCTCCGTTTGCTACGAAAATCGCCGTGAAGGTAGAAGACCTCAAAATATTTTTGTGAGTTATCCCTTTAGGGTCACTCGTTTTTGTCAGATCGAAGTTTCGGAGCCATCTCGATCTCCGTTTTGAGCCCGCAAGGTGGGGCCCACAGAAAAACCAGGTCAGTTTCAGAAACTGTAACTTTGCGTTGTGTGTTCGGCGACACTCATATATTCCAGATTCAGAATTTCAAGTGATTCCGTGTACTGTTGATACACGAAAACTGTGTTTTTCTGAGATCGAACTGTCACGTCATAGTGCGACAGTGTTCAAGCAGAAGTACTGCTTGTAGTGTGTTGCGGTGTTGTGAATTTTTGCAAAAATGGCAAACGCAGATGGAATGAGTCATCTTATGAGTGATAAGCTGGACAAGAACAACTTCCATGCTTGGAGATTCAGAATGACGAATTTCCTGATGGGAAAAGGCTACTGGAAGTACATCGAAGGAGAGAATGAAAATGCTCCGCAGTTACCAGAAAGGAATCGGACTGCAGAATAGTTAAGAGCATATGAGGAATGGAATCAAGGAGCACGAAAGGTAATGTATTGGCTATCTGTTAGCATACAGGATAGCATGATTGGACACATACAGGATGCCAAGACTCCAAAAGAGGCTTGGAACAGTTTGGTCACTTTGTACGAGACCAATACAAAGGCACGAAAATTGCAACTCAAGAACGAGCTGCATACATTGGAGAAAAGAGCATGTCGGTAAGTGACTACACTCTAAAAATCAAAAGCATATGTGAGTCACTTGCATCTATTGGCGTGAATGTAGATGATGATGATAAGGTGGAAGTGTGCCTTCGTGGTTTAGGAGCTGCATATAATCAGTTCAGAACTTCTATACAGACCAAGGAAAATATTCCGAATTTTGCTGATTTGGTCTCTATGCTGATCATTGAAGAAAAGAATCTTGGTGAGGATTCAAACTCCCAAGGAAAGCCCAGTTCTGAGCAGGTATTCTACTCTGGCAGAGGAAGAGGCAGAGGAAGAGGCAGAGGTAGAGGTTTTGGAAGTGGAAGAGGAAACAGTAACCAAGACCAAGGTCAACAACAGAATCATGCAGGAGGAAGAGGACAGTTTCGAGGTAGGGGGAGCCAAAGAGGTCGCAGAAATTTCCAAAGAAATGATTCAGGTAATGATAGTAAAGGATGCTGGAATTGTGGTAAACCTGGACACTTTGAACGTGATTCCAGGTTAAAGAATCAAAATAACAAAAGGCAGCAAAACAACTATGCATCCACAAGTGCAGATGATTCTGAGAAGCTGTTTATGGTTCAACATCACATGATGAATACGATGTGTGCTGGTGTTTCAAAATCAAATGATAATGTCTGGTATGTTGATTCAGGTGCTTCAAATCACATGATCAGTCATGCAGAATGGTTTAGTAGTTTGTAGAAAATGCCCATTCCTGGATATGTTGAAACAGGTGATGACACATGGCATCCTATTGAGCATACAAGAAACATAGCATTGTCTATGGAGGACGGAAAGGTAAAACATCTCGCTGATGTGCTGCATGTTCCAAATATAACGAAGAATCTGGTTTCTGTTGGACAAATGGTTGACCAAGGATTACAAGTCAAGTTCAATGCTGATGGATTATATGTAGAAGAGTACAAGCAGGATGGACGATTGGTTGCCAAAGGAAACAAAGTGGGTAGGATGTTCACCTTAAATGTGAAGATTCCTGAAATGAATGCAGCCATGTTTGCGAAAGGTGCAGGAGTTATTGCAGATATAGAGATATGGCACAAACAAATTGGACATGCAAACTTGCAAAGGCTGAAACTGATGCAGTCAAAGGAGATTGTCCATGGACTACCAAATTTCAAAGTTGCAGAAATGCAAAAGGTATGTGCAACATGTCAATTTGGTAAACAATCAAGAGCATCATTTCCACATGAGAAGCATGTTAGTGAGAATGTACTAGAAGTAGTACATAGAGATGTTTGGGGTCCAGCAAAGACCACATCTATGGGCGGTTGCAGGTTTTATGTTACTTTCATTGATGACCATACACACAAAGTATGGGTATATTTCATGAAAGAGAAGAGCGAGGTGTTTACTCACTTCCAGAATTTTAAAGTTATGGTGGAAAAGCAGACAAGGAAGTACATTCAAACATTAAGATCTGATGGAGGAGGTGAATACATGTCAAATGAGTTCAACAATTTTCTAAAAAATCATGGAATTCGGCGTCAGTTTTCATGCAGGTACACACCACAACAGAATGGTGTTGCTGAACGCAAAAATAGACATATTGCAGAAATAGCAAGAGCCTTGATGGCTGAGAAGAATATGCCTCATTGTTATTGGGCAGAAGCTGTGCATATTGCTGTATACATCATGAACAGAACTCCGACAACTACTATACATCAAGTTACACCTGAAGAGAAGTTTACAGATAAAAAGCCAAACTTATCACATCTGAAAGTTTTTGGTTGTATTGCATATGTACATGTTCCAGACGAGTTGAGGATGAAGCTTGATCCGAAAGCAGAAAAATGTGTCTTCATTGGATATTCCCTTGAGCGAAAGGGGTACAAATGTTATAACCCACTCACACGACAGGTGAAGGTGAGCAGAGATGTGGTATTTGATGAAATGTCAAGCTTCTATGTAGATGCCAAAGAAGGACTGAATCTTGAACCAAATGACAAAGAAAATGCTGAAAAATCTAGTGCAGAATCTCAAGTTTTGAGTTGACCGGATGCATCACCAAGCAATAGTTCCAACTCAAATCCATGGAGTGGAAGATTGCGTGGAAATTTCAGTCCAGAAAATTCATCAAATACATCCAAGAAAGGTAAAGAAAAGCTTTCTGCTGGTAGTAAAACAAGTGCAAGTTTTGAAGATGTTGATGGAGATTCAAGCGGTTCAGAAAAGAGTCTTGATGAGGAACTTGGATTGCCCTCTGTGAAGACTCCAGGAGTAAGAAGGGCACATGCAGATGATACAAGAAGAAGTGACCCAGGACCAAGATGATCTGGGAGGATGCGTAATTCAGTGCAACGATTGACATATGATAGTTACATGGCTCGCCATTGTGCCTACATGACAAAGGTAATACAAGATGCTGAACCTTCTTGTTTTGAAGAAGCAATTGGTAATGCATATTGGGAAAAGTCTATGGATGAGGAGATGGCTGCACTTTATGGAAATGATACATGGAAGCTGGTTCCATTGCCGCAAGGAAAGAAATCCATAGGCTGCAAATGGGTTTACAAGGTAAAGCATAATGATGATGGTAGCATAAGCAGGTATAAAGCACGATTGGTAGCTAAAGGTTATGCACAGACATATGGCATTGATTATGAGGAAACATTCAGCCCTGTAGCTAAAATGTCTACTATCAGAACACTGTTGCATTAGCTACAGCAAAAGGATGGACTTTGCATCAGATGGATGTGAAGAATGCTTTCGTACATGGTGAGTTACAAGAAGAAGTATATATGGACCAGCCACAAGGATATGAAGATTCAAAGCATCTAGAATATGTTTGCAGGTTGCAAAAGGCTTTGTATGGGCTGAAGCAGGCTCCGCGTGCATGGCATGCAAGGATTGCTGATTACTTAACCAGCATTGGATTTTCTATGTGTGATGCAGATCACTTACTATATGCAAGGAAGGCTGATGATGGCATCACTATTGTGGCTATTTATGTTGATGATCTGATTGTAGGTGGTGATAATGAAGAAAGCAAAGAGGTAAAGAAACTTCTTATGCAGGAATTTGACATGAAAGATCTTGGTGTGCTACGCTATTTCTTGGGCATTGAGTTTATACATACAGAAACATGTATATGGATGTCGCAAAGGCAATATGCCTTGAATATGCTGCAAAAGTATGGTATGGCTGATTGTAAGCCAATTTCTATGCCTTTAGATCAGAATTTGAAATTGGATACTACATCAGGTGAAGCATTGGAAAATGCTACTATGTACAGGAAAATTGTGGGAAGTCTTATATATCTTACAATTACAAGACCTGATTTAAGCTACACTGTTGGACTTGAAAGTCAGTTTATGCAGGTTCCCAGGAAGCCACATTTGGATGCTCTGAGGCGCACTCTACGTTATGTGAGTGCTACTTTGGATTATGCATTGTTTTATGAAGCTGATGTAGATTTGCAGGTTCATGGATACACCGATGCAGATTGGGCTGGTAGTACTCCAGATAGAAGATCTACTAGTGGCTTTCTTTTCTCACTTGGAGGTGCAGCTATTACATGGAGCAGTAAGAAGCAACCCATTGTTGCCTTGTCGAGTACAGAGGCTGAGTATAGAGGTGCTGCAATGGCAACATGTGAGGTATCATGGATGGAGATGTTACTTGCAAATTTAGGTGTGGTAGTGCAAAAGCCTATCACTATCTATTGTGATAATCTTAGCAGCATACAGTTAGCACGGAACCCTGTTTTCCATGCTAGAACAAAGCATATCGAGGTACATTATCACTTCATCAGAGAGAAGGTATTAGCAGGTGATATTGATCTTGTTTATGTTAGAACAGATGAGCAGGTTGCTGATATTTTCACCAAAGCACTTGGAGCTGAGAAGTTGAAGAAGTTTCGGAAGATGCTTGGATTACAGGATATGGCATTGAGCTTGAGGGGGAGTGTTGAGATATCAAGCTCAACATGTGATGATCCAGGATGACACGTACCAGTTTTTTGTTTCTCTGACATGTATAGTGGTCACGCCGGTATATGTCAGGGATACTTCATTGAGCTTTATTAGATTTATCTACCGAGAGTGATGGCACATTTGTTTCTTGCCAGCTCACTCATTCGCGGACATTAGGTTTTTTCCTTATGTACTGGTCTTTATATATTGCACTGGTTGTATTCTTGTTTTTCAGGTCATTCTTGTACATTCCTTTTATGTAATAGAAGAAGAAGAAGAAGATCATTCTTCCTTGCCTCAATCTGTGTGTGTGCTTCTCCTTGAGAGTGAGAGTGTGTGTGTGAGCTCTCTTCCTTATCTCCTTCCTCGTGACATTTTCTTCATAGCTCTAGTACATCCAAATCATCTGTTTTGATGCAAATTGGAAGTGATATCCTAAAGCACCTAGTGGGTCTAAATGCATTATTATGAAGCCAAAGGAGTATACTAAGCATTCTTGGAGCTAACTTGGCAAGGGTAGAGCAAGTTTTCTGCAACACTAGCTCATCTCTGGAGCATATCCTACCATCTACTCACATTTATGAGTATGAGCAATTTTGTGTGTCTAAGTACAAAGATGAATGGAGTGATATAGGAAAGTATTTGATTACAGTACAACCATTACCAAGTTACACTATGAGTATATTCCGTAACATTAGGAAACAAGCTTACAACATTTTGATATTAAAAACTTATAGTTGGAGACATCCTAATGGTAAGGTTAGAAATCCACAACGAGTCCTAGGAAAACGAGGTCTTCAATTGCAAGTAATGAAGGACATGCATGAGACATTATGGGCATCTCATAAAGGATTAGAGGGACATGCATCACACTCTAAAACCACTTACAATGTTTGCTAATTTTTGCTTGAAGATATCATAAGTTGCTTTGTGTACATAGAGAAAGTAGTTATCGATCATGGAGAGTTAGATGCTAGAGAAGCTAAAGGATTCTTTGAACATTACAGTATTTGTTTTGACCTAATTATTCTATATAATCTAGAGGCCAATGGGAAATTACAAAGAGGACACCCACCTATTATGAAAGCCATATCTAAAGCATGTAAGAGTGACATTAAATAATGGCCTAGATACTTTTGCACTTTGGGTAGATAGAATGACATGCACACCTACCACAGGGTATATGCCTAGTGAACTCATGTACTGTAAACACCTTTGTTTCCAATTTAGTCTCATATTTATGCATGGTCAAATTTACCTTGGTTTGAAAACATGTCTATAGACGATTTTTTGAGATTGTGCATTAAACTATTAGAACAAGCTAAATTAAGACTTGATGATGCCATTGAAAAATTAAGAGAATCTATAATGAAGAACAATATTTGTTTTGATCAAATGCATCAATTGCATCCTAAGATGATTGAAGTAGGAGATTTGGGGCTCATTTATGAAAGTAAATTTGATTTTCAATATGAAGTACAAATAAAACTCAATTAACAATGCTTTTTCTATACATTGTATCAAAATTCAACAACAGTGGCACGTATGATCTTAGTGAATTGAATGGTATTCCATTAAAAAATTTTATTGCAAGTAAAAGGATAAAGATGTTCACGAAACATGATAATGACAAGGACATTTTAGATGAGGACATTGAAGAAGATGAAAACAATGAGGCATAATCATAAAAAAGTGCATCCATTAAAAAAAGGTAAAACAAAACAAAACACACACACATACACACACACACACACACACACATATATATATATATATATATATATATATATATATATATATATATATATATATATATATATATATATATATATATATATATATATATATATATATATATATATATATATATATATATATATTAAGTTCATGTTGCTTTGTTTTTTCAAGTTGATTCCAAATTTTTTTCCAAGTTCTTGCTTCTTGCCAATTTCAATTCATGAATGTTTCTTTTCAATCTTTGCATTGCATTACATATCCATATCACTTGATTCATAAGGGAAAATGATGATTTCTCTACCTGTTATGTAAAAGTTACTGGAGCATGTGAGTGAGTTAGAGTTGGGTTTATTGGTCTTAGATATCTTCAGATAGATATTATGTTCCTAGATAGATAGAGGGCACTGAAGTGGTCCCTATCCTCTCACGTGTGGCATTTAGTTAAATTATCATAGTGGGAGGGTCCTGCGGATTATCTTTTAACATTATATTTCCTAGCTTGATGTACCATGATGCTCATGTTTATGTATTGCATTACAATCTCTTTTAGTTCAAGTCACCTTGTCTCCATGTCTCTTGTCTCCTAAGTTTTTTTACATGTCTCCTTTCAAATCTCCCTTTTCGTGAGAAGAATCCACAACTTTGCATTGAGCCAGTGAGGATTTTCTATTGAGCTATGAGGATAAGTCTCTTAACATTCCTAAATCATGAGACACATGCATTCATACCATCCACATGCACCCACACCTCTGTATTGATCTTAAAAGTCTATAAGAAGCTCCTTTTGGATCAGTCTTCCTTTTGAGATTGATTCATGTGTATGGTTTTATTTTGTTCTCATCATTCATAATTCATGTTCCATATGCATGCATGTTAGTATATGATCAATGTCTACCCCTCATGATTGTATGCACATTTTGTAAGGCCCCCTTTATGAGGAGAAGCCAAGCGTGCATTACCCAATTGATAGGAATCCCAACTTACATGTTGGATGAAGGTCATATTGGACCATGTAAGGTATTGTAAGGAAAGGGAGTTACCACGGTCCCCAATTGTGGGGCCTGTGGCAGTGGTGAGCAGCCCCGGCTGAGGGGTCCAAGGGGGCCAGCGGGCTCCCTGGCTGGGGGATCTTGGGCCAGCGCCCTCGACATGACGATAAAGGAAATATTCCATGGAATATTCCCTATTGGAGTCAGAAATCATTTATATTTGTTAGGTCGGTTCAACCGGTCTAAGCCGTGTATGGCAATTACGCGGGCAGTGGCTACCCATGCTCTACCGCCCATGTATAGCCGTCCATGGCACGCCACCCATGATCCTATATATACATGACTTCTGCACTACTTGAGACATCGAGTTGAGCCAGCATACCTCTACCTTGTATCTCCCTATCTAGAGTTGTCTAGATCACCATTTAAGCTCTACCTTGAGAGCACACGGGTGGACAACGCCATCATCTTTGTACTTGCTGCTAGTAGAAATTTGTTGAGATTCTCCTATATATGTTATCTTCTCTGCTATTGCTCCCATGTTCTATTGCGTAACTATTGTCTTACATGGTATCAGAGCTATAAGGTTTGAATAGCTTCAGAAGTATCACTACTTTAGCCTACTAGCAAACTAGAATATCAGTAGATTATTTGAGTGATTACATGATGGATTCATTGTTGAACACTTGTCATGGTGTTTCAGCTAATGTTAATGCTGCACCTATTCGAATTCGCCCACCTGCATTCACTGAAGGGAAGCTGGATGGAACCAACTATACACTCTGGAAGTTCAAAATTTTAGCAATTTTGGACTCCTATGAATTTTTTGACACTGTCATGGGACCGATGGGATTGGATCCACAGCCTATACCAGTTGAAGATCCAGCAAATTCAAGATTGATGATTCAGCCAGACCCAGATCTTCGACGAGCTTGGAAGTGGCGGAATGTTGATGCATTATGTGGGATTGTCACTAGTGTAAGTGATTTTGTGCTTACTTTAGTTCAACATACTACTAAAGCACATGAGGCTTGGGGCATATTGGCACGTCAATATGAGACCAAGAATCACACTAGGATACAAAATTGAGAGAATCAGTTGGCAAATGAAAAGCATTCTGATTCTGAAAAGGCTGAAGATTTTATCAAACGGATAAAACATCTTCAAGATCAATTGGCTGCAGCTGGTGTTGTTATAACACGAGAAGAGCTAGCTCGAAGATGTGTACATGTTCTTCCAGCAAAGTATGATGGATTAGTAACACCCCTTAACACTCAGGTAAGACCAACTCCCCTTACATTTGAAGAGTTTTGTGCGATGCTTTTAGAAGAAGGAATGCGGCTAAAGAATCGGCAAAGCACAAGTGATGCTTCATTCTCAGCAAATGCAAAAGGTAAAGTCTCTTCTGATGGATCAACGAGGAATCCAAAGATGAAAAACTTCACAGGAAGTTGCTTCTATTATGAAAAGCAAGGCCATGCCATCAAGGATTGCAGAAAGAAGCAAGCTGATGAACGGAATGGGACTGTAAAATCTTCATGGAAGAACAAAGAGTCTGCAAACAACACAGAGCTGGAACTTTGGGTAGCTATTTAAGAGGTATGGTCATATGCTCAAGCTCATGTTGATGAACCATGGATTTTAGATAGTGGAGCTTCTCGCCATATGACCAGTAAAAAGGATTGGTATAGTTCCCTGGTGCCTCTACGGGAATCCATCAATGTAGTGGTGGGAAATGATTCCAAGTGTGCAACCAAAGGAACTGGAACCATCTCTTTTATCACTTCTCCAGGTGTTGAGAAAAGTTATCCGATTTTCTCTATGTACCTACAATTAAAAGAAATTTGTTGCCAGTTTCTGCAATAACAGATCGCGGACTCGAAGTTCACTTCAATAAGAGTGGTGCAGAAATCATGGATTCATCAGGTAATCTTGTAGGTAAAGGCATATGACGGGATAACTTGTATGAGTTAAGTGCTTTAACTGCTACAGAAGATAAAGATGTAAGCAGATTATGGCACCAACGATTTGGGCATCTCGGATTTGCACTTTTGAAGGAGATGCAAAGAACAGGGATGGTTGCTCATTTGCCTGCATTTTTAGAGTTGTAGGAAACTTGTGAAGCTTGTATGATGGGCAAGCAACAACGAAAGGCATTTCCAAGAGATGTTGATATATTTAGGTAGTGATGTGTGTGAACACTCTAGGACCGCCGGGGCACTTTTTTCCCTCTTTAGGAGGTTTTTTTCCCCCGGCTTGTATATACGCCTATTGCCCTAATGGGCTACTTATCTTTGTACATTCTCTAGTAATACATTCAGTATTGTGTGTTTGTGCTCGAAGCTTCTTCTTCTTCCTTGTGTTGTTCGCGTGCTTCCGCAGACGTCTATCTCCAACAATTGGTATCAGAGCAGGTCGTCGCTTCTTCTAGGGCGCCGTCGACACTCCTCCGTTTGCACTCTCAGATTCGCACGAAATTTGGTGAGCATACTCAAGGTGTTTCTGAGATCAAAACATCTTCGCTTTGTGGTGCCGAAATCGCGATCTGAGCTCGTTTCGGCCTCCGAACGCACTATCGCAGTGCTTGTGCAGGCTATTTTGTCCTTTTGTGCCAAAGGTATATACCAGTTTCTGTTCGCCAGTTTAAGCGTCTCGAAGTCTGCTATAGGTCTAGCAGAACTCGTCTGGGCAGTTCTATTCAACTTTTTGAGATACAGTCAATTTTCTGCATCAAGGTATTTTAGTCACCGGCCATGGCTGAAAGCAGTGATGTATTCCGTATGTTGGCTGTTGAGGATAAGTTGGATGGTACCAACTACCCATTATGGGCTTATATGATGCGACATGTACTAGTTGCAAAAGGATTGTGGAACATTGTGCAGGGTGTTGAAAGACGTCCTGTTACACCTGTAACGACAGGTACTGCAAATACAGGTGTTGGAGCTGATGAAGATGGTGTCGAAGATGATATTCCGCAGATTCCTGTTCGTGCTGCTGTTTCTGTTGCACCTACTGCAGAGCAGATTCGTTGGGATGGCAGAGATGCCTAGGCACATGCATTGATAGCTTTGTCTGTCAAACGTGCCATTATTCCTCACATTCGCTCTTGCAGAACAGCAAAGGATGCTTGGGATACACTTACCACTATGTACCAGGCTAGGAATGAGGCTCGTGTTGCTTACCTCCGAAAACAGTTGGAGAGTGAGCACATGAATGAAGGTGATTTTATGGACAATTTTCTTACAAAGATCAAATACCTGAAGGAACAATTGATTTCTGTTGATGAGGTTATACCAGATAGCTCACTTGTGTAGACCGTTCTGAATGGTCTTCCTGATTCATATCAGAGTTTTACCTCTACTCTTCGGTTGATGATGAAAGGCAATCCGAATGCCTTGTAATTTGAGGAATTAGTCTCTGTTATGTTGCAGGAAGATGAGTCCAGGTAGAACAGGTCCATTATGTGTGTTGCAGATCAAGCTTTCCTGGCTAGTCAGAAGGGCAAAGGAAAATGGAGCTCTTCTACTAGTAAGCAGAAATCTGCAAACGCTGCACAATCGAAGAACCAGGATAAAGATGAGAAGAAATCTGAAAAGCAGAAATTGTTCTGCAAGTACTGTCAAGGAAATGATCATATTATAAAGAACTGTCCAAAACTGGCTGCTTAAGAGGCAAAGAAGAAAGAGGTTGGAATGGTTGTTGCAGAGGCCTCTACACCAAAAACAGAGTCTGCAAATCTTGTGCAGGAAGAAGAATGGGCGTTTACTACTGTCTGCAGTTTTGACCCATCTTCTCATGATCAGTGCATGTCTGCAGTAGACTCAGATGTTTGGTACTTTGACAGTGGGACGACCAAACATATTATCTCGCAGCGCAGTTTCTTCTCTTCACTCAAGCCTGCCCCTACAGGGAATACTGTCACATGCGCCAATAACTCCTCTTATCCTGTTATGGGACTTGGTAAGATCATTCTGACTACAGCTGATGGTAGTTCTTTCACTTTGTCAGATGCTTTATTTGTGCCAGGGATCAAAAAGAACTTGTTATCAGTTTCTGCATTAGCCAAGATTGGCTTGGTTGTGAAATTCATTGATGACAGGTGTACAATCCATGATCTCTCAAATGGCGATGTGATTATTGCTTCTGGCATTTTATGTCGTGGGCTGTATAAGCTCATAGACTATGAAAGATCTCTGAATGATTCGGCATGTGCAATTCATGATTCTCAGGCTATGTCAGATGCAAAGCTTTGGCATGCATGCTTTGGTCATCTGAATTTTGCTAGTTTGTTACGCCTACAGAAATCTGAAATGGTGTCCTCTTTGCCCAAACTTGAGGCACCTGGAAAACATGTTTGTGAAGGCTGTATTTTGGGCAAAATGTAGCGTTCTTCCTTTCCAAAAGATGGTTCAGTTCAGGCTACTCAAAAATTGCAGCTTGTACATAGTGATGTCTGTGGTCCTATGCAGACACCGTCTTTTGGAAATTACCTTTACTTCGTGACTTTCATTGATGATTTTTCTAGGCATGCATGGGTATATCCACTCAAAGCAAAGTCCGAAGTGTTCATGTGCTTCAAATAGTTTTTGGTTTTGGCTGAAAATATGTCAGCATGTAAAATGGGCACCCTCCGTTCTGATCGAGGGGGGGAATATATGTCTTCAGATTTTAATGCATTTCTGGCTGAACGTGGGATAAAACACCAGTGTACAGTGCCGTATACACCTCAACAGAATGGAGTTGCTGAATGAAAGAACAGGTCACTCATGGAGATGGCGAGGTGCATGGTCAAAAGTCAGGCTTTACCACATAGTTTCTGGCTTGAGGCTGTCATGTGTGCAGCATATGTACTGAATAGGTGTCCCACTAAAGCGTTATAGTCTATCACTCCATATGAGGCTTGGCATGACCGCAAGCCATCTGTTGCTCATCTGCGTGTTTTTGGTTGTTTGGCATATGCATTAGTGCCTGAACAACATCGCAGAAAATTGGATGATAAGGCAGTAAAATGTATTTTTGTTGGGTATAGTTCTGAAAGTAAAGGCTATCGTCTGTAATATCCACAGACTAAACGCATTTTGGTTAGCCGTGATGTTGTCTTTGTGGAAGATGCTATTCAGCCATTGCTTTCATGTACTAAGGAGACATCTGTTAGCTCCAAAGACATGTATGATACTTTGATGCCTCTTTTTACAGGTGGACAGGCTAGTGTTGGTCCTAATGAGGCAACTTCTCAGCCTTTGCAGGTTTCATATGATGATGCAGATCATTCCATTTATGATGCAGATTTACATGATGCACTTGTTGATGAGAGAGCTGATATTGAGCAGGCAAAAACTATGCCGAAATGGCTGGTGCAGACTTTGCGTGACAGCAAATTAGATGCACCTTTGTCATATCATACTCGTTCACGCTCTCATAATGCCTCCTTTGCATCAGATTGCTATGCTATGGCTGCATCTAGTCTCTGTGATGAGAATGAGCCTATTTCTTTTGATGAAGCACAAAATTCAGAAAATTGGATGGCTGCTATGCAATCTGAATATGAAGCTATAATGAAGAATGGTACATGGTCTTTATGTGACTTGCCTCCTGGCAAGAAGGCCATTGGCACTAAGTGGGTATACAAACTGAAGCGTAAACCTGATGGTACAGTTGACAGGTATAAGGCTAGGCTTGTTGCAAAGGGTTATGCACAGGAAAGAGGCATTGATTTTGATGAGACCTTTGCACCTACATGCCGTATGACTACTTTTCGGAGCATTTGTGCACTTGCAGCCCATCATGGTTGGAATGTACATCAGTTGGACATTAAAACAACATTTCTGAATGGTGACTTGCATGAAGAAGTGTATGTTTTTCAGCCCCGTGGCTTTGTGCAGAAAGGGCATGAAAACCAGGTTTGCAGGTTAAAGAAGGCATTATATGGTTTAAAGCAAGCACCACGTGCTTGGTATGAGAAGATACATGCCTATCTGATTGCACATGGTTTTGAGAACAGTCCAACTGAAAGCACCTTATATGTTAAACGTGCTAATGATGTGCTTCAGATCATTGTTGTCTATGTTGATGACATGCTGCTCACTGGTCCTATTGAGACACATATTGATGATTTTAAGGCTGATTTTCATGCCTCATTTGAGATGTCTGATTTGGGGCATTTGCATCACTATTTGGGCATTCAATTTATGCACGTTGATGGTGGAATGGCTTTTTGTCAAACGAAATATATTGACACATTATTGCAGCGTTTTGGCCTTGAAGATTGTAAGCCTATTGCCACTCCTATGGAGGTAGGTTTACGATTGAGTCTTCATGATGCTGGAGATGCATTTGATGCTGTTCTCTATCAACAGGCTGTTGGATGCTTGATTTACTTATGCATTACTCGGCCAGATATTCAGTTTGCTGTCTCACAGATGAGCAGGTTTATGCATTGCCCAGGAGTCACGCATTGGAAAGCGGTTAAGCGCATCTTTGGCTACTTGAGCGGTACTCGGCTACTTGGGTTGTTTCATCCCAAGGGGGGATCACTACCGCTAGATTTGCATGCTTTTTGTGACTCAGATTGGGCTGGTTGCTATGACACTCGTGTGTCCACCAGTGGTTTTTGCTTCATGCTTGGTAGCTCATGTATATCTTGGTTGAGCAAGAAGCAGCCTATTGTGGCCACTTCCAGTTGTGAGGCTGAGTATAGGGCAGCTTTCACAGCGACTGTTGAGTGTGTGTGGCTTAGACGCCTTATGGCTGATTTGGGTGTTGGCCAGTCTTCTGCGACCACCATCTTCATTGACAGTCAGAGCGCATTGGAAGTTGCGAGGAACCCTATGTTCCATGCTCGCACTAAGCACATTGAGGTGCATTATCACTATTTCAGGGAGAGGTTCTCTGCTGGGGAGATCAGCTTGGCATATGTGCCCACGCAGGAGAACATTGCAGACCTTTTCACGAAGGCTCTGCCTAGGGAGAAGTTTGAAGCTTTCCGCAAAGCTTTGGGCTTACTTCCTTTTGTGGAGTGATTTCCACATAGCTTGGCACTTCCTTATACATGAGTGCCAGCTCCTTGTTCACCGGATCACTCCCCGGGGGGATTTGTTGATATATTTAGGTAGTGATGTGTGTGAACACTCTAGGACCGCCGGGGCACTTTTTTCCCTCTTTAGGAGGTTTTTTTTCCCCCGGCTTGTATATATGCCTATTGCCCTAATGGGCTACTTATCTTTGTACATTCTCTAGTAATACATTCAGTATTGTGTGTTTGTGCTCCAAGCTTCTTCTTCTTCCTTGTGTTGTTCGCGTGCTTCCGCAGACGTCTATCTCCAACAAGATAGACCAGCAATCGATCTCAAGCTCCTCTAGAGTTGGTACATGATGATCTCTGCGGTAAAATGTCTACACCTACTTTAGGAGGATCTTTGTACTTTTTGCTGTTAGTCGACGATTATAGTAGAAAGATGTGGATTTATTTCATTCGAGAGAAGGCTGATGCTTTTGAAAAATTTAAAACGTGGCATAAGTATATGGAAAATGAATCAGGAAGGAAACTGAAGAAATTCAAAACAAATAGAGGAGGTGAATTCTTGTCAACAGAATTTAATTATTGTAAGGAGCATGGTGTGAAAAGGCAACTTACCACAACTCATACACCTCAACAAAATGGCGTTGTTGAGCGCAAGAATACGAGAGTAGTTGAAATGGCTCATTGTATGTTAAAGGCTCAAGACATGCCTGATTCATTCTGGGCAGAAGCAGTAAATACAGCAGTCTACATCCTCAATCGAAGCTACACAAAAGCACTGAAGGGGATAACTCCTCAAGAAGAATATTTTGGTAAAAAGCCTTCAGTTTAGCGTTTCAGAATTTTTGGTTGTTTCTGTTATGTGCATATTCTTGATTCAACAAGATCAAAGTTTGATTGAAAAAGCAAAAAGTGTGTCTTCCTAGGATATAGTGAAGAGTCTAAAGCATACAGGTTGTGGGATCTTGAGGCAAGGAAGATTTTTGTCAGCCGAGATGTGGTGTTTGATGAACGACCACACTTAGTAGAAGATAAAGGTAAATCTACTATCTCATCAAACGGAGAAATATCTCACCTTGTGCCTATCAAAAGACAGGTTAAAGTTGAGGAGAAAGAAACATCTGATGGAGAAATTTCCTCGATAAAAAGCCAACCAGTTGTAGCTGCACAACGTAAGCGACTATCAAAGTGGGCACAACAGCTCTTTGATGATCACAATCCACATGTAGATGTACCAAAATCATCCTCGGATGGATTACGAAGATCAAAGAGAATAGAGGAGCAAAGAAGAGCCTCAGAACACATTGTTAACATGGCTCTAATAGCAGATATCATGGGCTCGATAAAGGAACCTACCACCATTGAAGAAGCCCTTGATGATCGAGGTCGGAGAGCGGTAATGCAATCTAAAAAATGATACGTGGGATCTAGTCGACTTGCCGCCAAAGAAGAAGGTAATAGATACTAAATGGATTTGGAAAGCTATGTATAAAGCAGATGGAACATTAAAAAAGTATAAGGCAAGATTAGTTGCACAGGGTTTTTCACAGATCGAAGGATTTGATGTTCAAGAAACTTTTGCACCAACAACACGCATGTCAACTATTCGAACGATACTTGGAGTAGCTGCACAAAAGGCCTAGCCTATTTTCCAGATGGATATCAAATCTGCATTTTTGAATGGTCACCTCAAGGAGGAGGTATATGTATCTCAACCACCAGGTTTTGAGGTGCCCAATTCAAAAAATAAAGTTTGCACGTTGAAGAAAGCTTTGTATGGACTTAAGCAAGCTCCACGGGCTTGGTACCAATGGATAGATAATTTTTTCAAAAATATGGGATTTGAAAGAAGTACTTCTGATGCTAACTTGTATGTAACGAAAAGGGATAGCAAGCTAGTTGTTGTCATTATATATGTAGATGATTTGATCATTGCAGGAGATCATCAGGAACTCATCAATCAAACTCAGATCAGCTTGGGAACTGAGTTTGAAATGACAGACTTAGGTCTACTCCATTTTTGTTTCGGAATTGAAGTATGGCAAAGGAAGGATGGCATTTTCATCTCACAACAAAAATATGCCAAAGAAATTCTCAAGGCATTTGGAATGATGGACTACAAACCAACTAGCACACCTATGGAGGTAAATCATAAGCTATCTATGGATGATAACATGCCTAATGTAGATGCTAAGAAGTATAGGAAGCTCGTTGGAAGTCTTATTTTTATGTGCAACACTAGACCAGACATTTGCTATGTTGTTGGAGTGTTAAGCAGGTTTTCCAACAAACCTAAGGAGAGTCACTGGAATGCTGGAATGCGAATTCTAAGGTACATTGCAGGAACCTTGGATTTTGGTTTTTTGTATACCAAAGGTGATACACTTCAAGGATATTGTGATTCAGATTGGGTTGGAGATTGTGATTGTAGAAAATTAGTTTTTGGATATTGTTTCTCACTTGGTTCAGGAATATTTTCTTGGGTAAGTAGGAAGCAACCATCTCTCGCACTCTCCTCCACTGAAGCAGAGTACAAAGCAGCTTGTTTTGCTTCTTGTGAGGTAGTCTGGTTAAGGAGAATTCTTGCAGATCTAGGCTTTCCATCAAATATGCTGAATGTACTCAAGTGTCATAATCAAAGTTGTATGGCTATTGCAAAGAACCCAGTATTTCATGCTCGCACCAAGCACATAGAAGTAGAGTACCATTACATTCGTGAGCTAATTGAAGATGAAATTGTGGAGCTAGAATATTACCCAACAGAGGCAAATTGTGCTGACATATTCACTAAAGCACTTGGAAGAGAGAAGCTCAATAGGCATCTTCAACAGATGGGCATAGGACCGAGACCTACTTGATTTATCATCGGTAAACATTGAGGGGGGGTGTTAGTATATGATCAATGTCTACCCCTCATGATTGTATGCACATTTTGTAAGGCCCCCTTTATGAGGAGAAGCCAAGCGTGCATTACCCTATTGATGGGAATCCCAAGTTGCATGTTGGATGAAGGTCATATTGGACCATGTAAGGTATTGTAAGGAAAGGGAGTTACCAGGGTCCCTAATTGTGGGGTCCGGGGCAGCGGTGAGCAACCTCGGTTGGGGGGTCCAAGGGGGCTAGCGGGCTCCCTGGTTGGGGGGTTCGGGGCCAGTGCCCCCGACACGACGGTAAAGGGAATATTCCATGTCAGAGTCAGAAATCATTTATATTTGTTAGGTCCGTTCAACCGGTCTAAGTCGTGTATGGCAATTACGCGGGCGGTGGCCACCCATGCTCTACTGCCCATGTATAGCCGTCCATGGCAGGCCACCCATGATCCTATATATACATGACTTTTGCACTACCTGAGACATTGAGTTGAGCCAGCATACCTCTACCTTGTATCTCCCTGTCTAGAGTTGTCTAGATCACCATTTAAGCTCTACCTTGAGAGCATACGGGTGGACAACGCCATCATCTTTGTACTTGCTGATAGTAGAAAACTGTTGAGATTCTCTTATATATGTTATCTTCTCTGCTATTGCTCCCTTGTTATATTGCATAACTATTGTCTTACAATGCATACCATCCATATGCACCTTTGCATTTTCATTGATCTTGACGTGTATAAGAAGCTCTTTGTGGGCCATTCTTCCTTTTAAGATTGATTCATGTGTATGGTTTTTAACTTTCATCATCATTCGTGTGCATGTGTTCATCTTGCATTCATACATTCTCTCTCCCATAAATAAATCATCATATCCCTCCTTTCCATGCCCAACTTCACCTTCACTTTCACATCCATATAACATCAACCTTTCAACAGTCATTAGCAATTATTATACACCCTAGATGTACTGGGACTAGACTCAATCCATCCAGATTGCTATCACCTCCACAACGTACAATCATTTTATCTCTCCGAATTGTAGATTTTTCTCGAATATTCACACTTGGAAATGTAGATGAAATGATGGAAATGGTTTTCTTGGGGAGAATAAAATCTACCTTTTCCTCTACAATTTGTGGAACTTCTTGAATGCTCATTGAAATAAATATCCCATACTTCATATGTGTAAAAATTATCTCCCCAAAGGATCATGTATATGTCCTATTCTAGCTCTTCGAAAATGGAACTTTTCCCCAGAATCCAAACCATATGTACCTACATGTATGAGGGAAAACATGGAAAAGAAATGGAGTTCTTAGATGCTGATACATGTGCATGTATGATCCCATAAATAATTCTTTTTTAAAACTTTCGAATAGAGCACTCCTTGGGAGAATTACCAAAGTTTGAGCATATCTTTCTTTTCTAATTTTGTAGAGGGCCTCACCTTTAGTCCCATTCCAAGAGGGAGCCATGCAGCCAATCACCTCTCCAAGAAGAGCTTGTTTCAAATTGATTAGATGTTTCGAGCCCGAGGATACTCTAAACATCTTTCCAAACTTTGGTGTACTTGGGACAAGAGAAAAAATGATGATGTTGGCTTTGGCATTGATCCAAATACCATAATGGAGGTTTGCTACATTAGGACCACTTTCTTCTTTTTCAAAAGTAGGTATGAAAGACTTGGGAACTTAAACTCCTAGTTAATCCATGACCAAGAAGTGCATCACGTTTGATTAAGCTTGATGTGGAAGAGAAATTTATGCTTTAGTGCCAAAAATAATGAAAAATGATCCATGTAAGGAATTTCATTAGCTAATAATTCAATAGGATTTAAGTTCTCAAATCACCTCAAATGGCTGTGATTGCTGATTAAGACATATATTACAAAAATATTTTAGGGTTCTTGTTTTTAAAAACCATGTAAAATTCATGTCAAGTTATTTTAAAGTGATCCTTTTCCTTGAATTTTGTGTAAATTTGTTTTTTGTTTTTGTATTTTTCATGCCATGTCTGAATGTGTGGTCTATAAAATCATATCATCTCATAGATGGGATACCATGGTGGAGATGCTCATCTTAAAGAAGATCTTAAACTTTCATAGAGTACCAATGATGTTTTAGATTATGTGTTTATGAGAGGTGCAAAAGATAGAATATTTCTTAATAACAATGATAGTAAAACAATTAATGCAAGGTGGGAGTATTGGAAACAACTTTCTAGGTGACTAATGACATCAAGAGTACCTCAAAAGTAGTAAAGAAGAGAATGGAGCTTTGGATAGGACTTGATCAAATTTTCAAAATTTTGAGACAATAGATTATTATAGACAACTATGTAGAATATTATAAGAAATTAGGATAGTAACATCTGTCACAAAATCTTGGGGGTGTAAAAGACATCACATATGACTTGGTAAGTTAACATTTTTTTATTAATTTCCGAAATCATGAATAAATCCATCAAGATTTTATGTATATTTTATTTATAAAAGACAACTACAGAGAATGAAATGTTCAACAACTCTATACAAGCAATAATCAAATATGTGCAAGAAAGACATAGATCAATGAAGGGAGGAGGGATGCACACATCAAAGTGATTGTGTGGTCTATGAACATATGATGCTTGAACACCACCAAATCATTTTTCTTGGAGTTTGGGAGGACTTCATTCTAATGTATGGTTTTAGAAAATAATACATTCTTTAAGCACTTTCATTAATCAAAAAATTTGTATTTGAGTTTTGAAGGAAGGATATTCTTTTGTGTGTTCTCTTGGGATGGTTCTCATTGTTGGAGTTTGAGGTCTAAAAAAGCACATGAACAACACAAGGAAGAAGAAGAAGCAACTTGGAGCACAAAACATAATATTGAATGTATTACCAAGAGAATGTACAAAGATAAGTGACCCGTTAGGGTTATAGGTGTGTATACAAGCCAAGGGAAAAAGACCTCTTAAAGAGGGGAAAAAAGTGCCCCGATGGTCCTAGTGTGTTCACACACATCATTACAAAAATATATCAACAAATCCCCCCTGGGAGTGATGAGGTGAATAAGGAGCTAGGGCTCATGTATAAGGAAGTGCCAAGCTATGTGGAATCAATCCACAAAGTCACGTAAGCCTGAATCTTTGCAGAAAGCTTCAAACTTTTCCTTGGGTAGAGCCTTTGTGAAAGGGTCTACAATGTTCTCTTGTGTGGGCACATATGCCAAACTGATCCCTCCAACAGAGAACCTCTCCCTCACATAATGATAGTGCACCTCAATGCGCTTAGTGGGAGCATGGAACAGAGGGTTTCTCACAACTACCAATGTGCTCTGACTGTCAGTGGAGATGGTGGTGGTAGAAGATTGACCAACACCTAAATCAACCATAAGGCATCTGAGCCATACACACTCAATAGTTGCTCTAAAAGCTACCCTATACTCAACCTCACAACTAGAAGTGGCCACAATAGGCTGCTTCTTGCTCAACCAAGATATGGATGAGATTCCAAGCATGAAGCAAAAACCACTAGTGAACACAAAAGTGTCATAGCAACTAGCCCAATCAGAGTCACAAAAATCATGTAAATCTAGTAGTAGTGACCCCCCCTTTGGATAAAACAATGGAACTAGCTGGGAACAACTCAAGTAGTGAAAGATGCGCTTAATTGCCTACCAATGCTTGACACCTAGGCAATGCATAAACTTGCTCATCTATGAGACATCAAGCTGAATATTTGGCTGAGTATTGCATAAGTAAATCAAGCATCCAACAACCTGCTGATAGAGAACAACATCCAATGCATCGAATGCATCATGAAGACTCAACCCTAAACCTCTTTCCATAGAATTGGCAAGGTTTGCAGTCTTCAAGGCCAAAATGATGCAATAATGTGTCAATATATTTTGTTTGAAATAAAGCTATTCTGACATCAACATGGATAAATTGAATGCCAAAATAATGATGCAAATGCCCCAAATTTGACATCCCAAATGAGGCCTTCTCATTAGGACAAATGCATAGCATGTCATCAACATAGACAACAATGATCAAAAGCACATCATTTGCAGACTTAACATATAAGGTGCTCTTAGTTGTACTATTCTCAAAACCATGTGCAATCAAGTAGGCATGTATCTTTTCATACCAAGCATGTGGTGCTTGCTTTGAACCATATAATTCATTTTTTAACCTACACACTTTGTTTTCATGCCCTTTCTACAGAAAACCATGGGGCTCAAAAACATACACTTCTTCATGCTAGTCATCATTCAGAAATGTATTTTTAATGTCCAACTAATATACATTCCAACCATGATGAGTTGCAAGTGCATAGATGCTATGAACAATAGTCATTTGGCATGTAGGAGCAAAGGTCTCATGAAAATCAATGCCTCTTTCTTGAGCATAACCCTTTGCAACAAACCTAGCCTTATACATGTCAATTGTTCCATCAGGCTTATGCCTAAGCTTGTATACCAACTTAGTGCCAATGGCCTTCTTGATAGGAGGTAAGTCACGTAAAGACCAAGTACCATTCTTCATTATAGCAATATATTATGATTGCATAGGAGCCATCCAATTTTTTGAATTTTTTGCTTCACCAAACAAAACAGGCTCATTCTCATCATAAAGACTAGAGGCAACCATATCATAGCAATATGATGCAAAAGAAGCACTATGAGATCTTTAATGAGTGCGATATGAGAGAGGTGCATGTAGTCTGCTATCTCACAAAGTCTGCACTACCCATTTAGGCATAGTTTTTGCCTCCTTCTATATTATACCTTTCATCCACAAGTGCATCATGTAAATCTAAATAAAAAATGGAATGATCTATATCATCATGTGGAACCTAGAAAGGCTGAGAAATCGACTTATTTGGACCAACACTAGACTATCCACCTATAAAAAGAGGAAGCAAAGTGCTAGGAGTAATAATGATGTTGCCACTTGATAGATCATGAACTATACAAAGATCATCATCAAATTTCACAACCAAGCTAATCTTGGCTAATGATGAAACTAATAACAGATTTTTCTTAATCCCTAGCATAAATAAAGCATCCAAAAATCTAAAAGATACTACAATCAATGGTAGTCAAAATTATCTTACCAACTCACATGATAGGATAAAAGGAGTTGTTGGCACATGTGATAGTATTTTCTGTAGGACGGGCTCAAGTGAAGTGATGAAAATACGTTGCAAGGTAAAATGTTTGGTTTCCCCACTATCGAAGTACCAAACACCTGCGTCTACTACAAACATACACTGTTCATTAGAAGATGTGTCATAACTACAAACAGTAGTAAATGCTCATTCTTCATTTTGCATAAGATTTGTAGACTCTAATTTGGGTGTAGAGGCCTCTACAACAACCATTCCAACCCCTTTTTTCTTTGCCTCTTTTGCACCCAATTTTGGACAACTCTTTATGACATGATAATTTCCTTATAGTATTTGCAAAACAATTTCTACTTTTTTGTATTCTTCTCATCTTTGTCATCCCCCTTTTAATGTGCAAAATTAATATATTTTTGCTTACTAGTAGATGAGCTCCATTTACCTTTGCCCTTCTGATGAGCCAAGAAAGCTTGATTTGCAACATGCATAATGGACTTCTTCGACATAGACTGATCTTCCTACAATAAAACAGAAACTAACTACTCAAATGTTAAGGCATTTGGATTGCTTTTCATCAAAGAGTAGAAGAAAAACTCTAATATGAATCTAGAAGACCATTTAGAACAGTCTGCACAAGTGAATTGTCTGGCAAGACTTCAGTAGTAGAAATCAACTACTTCTTCAAATCATTGATCTTCGTCAAAAAATTATCCATGGAATCTCCTTCATTCATGTGCTCATTCTCCAATTGTTTTTGGAGGTAAGCAACACGAGCCTCATTCCTTGCGTGGTATAAGGTGGTAAATGTATCCCAAGAATCTTTTGCTATTTTGTAGGAGCAAATGTGAGGAATAATGGCAAGTTTGACAGACAAGTCTATCAATGCATATGCGTGAGAATCTTTGCCATCCCAAAAACTTTTCTCTATAGTAGATGCAGCAAGATTCCCAGCACAAATAGGTACTTGAAGAACATCATCTTCAATGCCATCTGCACCACCTTCAGTAACTATCTTTGCAAATGTAGTAGGACATTTTTGAACACCCTACACAATATTCCACATTCCTTTTGTGAACAATACATGATGCATCATATATGCCCATAATGGGTAATTGATACCATCCAACTTATCATCAATAGCCAATATGCAAAATACATCAATACTTTTTGCCATGGCCACTGATTAAAATACCCTAATGTAGAAAAATGACTATATCTCAAAACATTGAATAGAATTACCCTATCAAGTTCTGCTAAACCTATAGCATAATTTGAGGTGTTTATACTGGCCAACCAAAACTTGTATATACGTTTGGCTCAAAAACATGGAATTGCCTACACAGGCACTCTTATAGAGTGTTTGGAGGCTAAAACAAGTTGTTTTGAATTGTTAATCACCCTGAGTATGCTCACCAATTTTCGTGTGATTTTGAGACTATGACAAGAGGGGTGTCCATGATGCCCTAGATGAAGTGGCAACCTACTTTGATACCAATTGTTAGATTTTGAGGTCTCCGAAAGCATGTGGACAGCACAATGATGAATAAGAAGAAGCTTGGAGCACAACACACAATACTGAATGTATTACCAAGGCAATGTACAAAGATAAGTGACCCATTAGGGTTATAGGCATATAGACAAGTTGGGGGGGGGGACCTCCTAAAGAGGGAAAAATGTGCCCCGATGGTCCTAGTGTGTTCACACACATCACTACCAAAGTATATCAACACTCACATGTATTTTGTGATGTTCTTTGATCATACTTTGTTTTACTCTAAAACAAAGTTTTAATTTGAGAAATACATGCGATAGTGAGATACACACTTTTGAAATCATCAAGGATAACCTTGCATCATATTATCACTCATAAATGATTATCATAGCTAGCATGAAAACACCACCAAAGGGGGGAGGGGGGCAAATCCAATTTTTGCAATTTCTAGTCATGTTGGCCATGCAATTTTATTATTATTATTCCTCATAAATGAACATCATGGCCAACATTAACACACCATAAAAATAGGGTTGAGATCCAATTTTTGCAATGTGTGTTCATCTTGGCCATTTTTTTACTCCTAATCAAAACTTTTAATTGAGAGATAAATGCTATAGTGAGATACTTCATAATTCATTAGGAATGACCTTACACATTGTAAATCCTAAAAAAATGATCCCCATGGTCAAAATACTCGTAAAATGTGAAAATGAGGTGTCTGTCTTTTTTCACCCTGTATTTTCACACCATGTGGTTGTGTTGGCCATGAGATTTTTTAATGTACACTTAATTATCTAGGCAAGCATCTCAGCATGATTAATGAATAAAGATCATCAGTTCTCCTTTGAAGTATTGCATACAAAAATATGAAGCCTAAACACCATCAAATCATTTTTCTTTGAGTTTGTGAGGAGGTCGTTCTCATGTATCGTCTTGGCAAAATACTTTTACCTTTGTCGTTCTAATCTATCGACATCCATGGTTGGTCTATCCCTCCCTATATGGTGGGTGAAACTTACTTTCCGTCTTTCTTTGTTCTTCTCTCTTTGAGTAACATGGGCGGAGAATTTCCCAGCACCATGATGACTAGCATTTGCATTTTCTTGTGATGGGGGAAATATTAGTTTACCTCTCCGTGTATAGGCATGTCTCACAGGATCCGGCACTACAAATATTCTCTCTAAAGTATTGTCAAAATATACTAACTTTCCAACCGTATCTGGATCCTTGAATTCACAAATCATAATAGAGCCTATCTCAATAGGTTGTTCCATTCTGTATCTCCAAAATGCTTCATCAGTGTCCTTGTTCAAGAACAATTCAATGCTTCTATTATCATGAGGGATCCATTCTAGGTTCAGTATGCTTGTCAGTATAGATTTCCCTCTAGGTGTCCTAGGTTCATCTCCTAATGGTTCTTTTCCTTGGGTTCTTGCTTTCGCCTCGAGACTAATTACATCAAACTCATTGGTATGATTAGGCTGAGTACTTATGATGTAGATTGTTCCTTCTTTTTCTATGTAAGAGTCTCTCTCGAATTTCACCATTGGATGTTCCAATCCAATGGGTTGGTTAGGGTTGTGCAATTGCACCACTAATCTTTTCAAACCATCCTCATAGATGCGATCACCTAGGTGGTTGGTTCAGACATATTCTAATTGGGTTCTGTAGGGTCCTTCAGGTCTTTCTAAGTATTCTACATTTAACCCTCCTGGTCTTTCCGTGCTAAAATCCATTTCTGACTCACTAGTATCTGAGTCCAACTCGTAAGGTTCGCTATTCAATTGTTGTGCCCATGAACGTGGAGTAGTTCCTACACTTGCTTTTGAAGATCTAAGGCTTTGTCGGTTTGACTTACCTATATGCTTGCCCGATCTAAGGTTCATGAATTTGTCTTCCTTAACCTCTCAGTACACTTTCTAATCACCATTGCTTCTTTGTTCTTAGTCACTTGATTTGTTTTTAATCCCTTTAGATTTTTGTCTTCTCTCAATGTATGCATCAGGAGTTGAGCTTTTGTTTTGTACTTGCGTTCTCGTTCTGTCAAACTTAAGTTCTTTCCTTTAGATCTTTTTCGTATCGCACACTTTTATCTTGTTCTTGGACTTGAAAAAATTAAGTCTCTTGGACTTGATGCATTCCTATCATCATCCTAATTTAATTCATAATGCTACACGCCTAGCCTAAGTTAATAATTGACTCAGCGGGTTGAGTATTCTTCTAACCTTGAGTCACCTTCTTTGTTAGCTTTGATGCCCAAGAAATCATGCTTCCCAAGTCTTGCTTAGTTCACTCTTGCCTTGCTCTAATTTCCCTTGGATGACTCTTGCTAGAATTGTAAAAATCCAATGTTTATACCAACTCTTAGATCAATGATCAAGCACTTTGATATATACACCTTTAAGGGTCCTTTTTTCCTTTGGCATAATTTCCCAAATGCCCCTTTCTTTCTTAATCCCACAGATAGTTCAACCTCAATTTGTACTCTCTAAATATCAACATGTTATTCTTGAAAAAAACATTTGAGGTCACGTAGAACTCAAAAAGAGCTTTCTAACGAGACCTAGAGCTCAAAAAATGGACTTCACATGAAAAAGTTATGGACATCCAGGCTCTTGAAGGTGAAAACTAACAAACAGGTTTTTCTCCAGATATGAGTTAAAGGGGTCTTTAATATGCTTAATCACTCACAAATTCACTCAAAATAGGCCTTATATTTGCAAAAAAATTGCGATGGTCTGGGACCATCGCGATGGTCGAGTTGAACTGTCGTGATGGTCTGAAACCTTCGTGATGGTCCATGGGTGCGAAGCATCGTGATGGTCCGAGGGTGCAAAGCATCACGATGGTCCAAAAATGAGTCGTCGTGATGGTTTGACTACAAGGAGTCACGATGGCATGAGCCTGTTGTGATGGTCAATGGTCAAAAATATCATCGCATATGAAGGAGTGTAGAGGAGATGAAAAACACAAAAAACTACACAAAAACAACAAAAAAAAACTGAAATTTTATCTTCCAACACCACTTCTTGCTATACTCTTACCATCACGCATTCGTCCTAGACTCGATCCTTGGAAACGATGCTAAATTTGGTGTTGTTCTAGAACAATGGTAAGCACCACGTTAAGAAGCTCCACCTCCTTAATGTCAATCCGCAGAAGAGATAGGAGTGATGTGAAGATCGTGAATACGAGATGTAGTGAGAATGAAGGTGAGAAGCATGTCGATGCACACACACAAGAAAGAGACAAGCAAGACACAATGGAAGGTTGAAAGTAAACTCTATTACTCAATTACACTTTTACAAGCTGAAGCTCACACTAACTCATATAATCCAACACTAGCTCTACAAGCCAACCTCAAAAATGAGCTCTCTAGCTCTTTTTATACATTCTAGACTAGTTTTGACCGGTTTCACATCTAGTGTCCGGCATAGTTAAAAAATAGGTTCTATGCACTATTCGGAGGTTTAAATGAGGTCTAAAAATAACCAAAATTGGTATGCTTGTTCTACCTAAGCTCTTCAAGCTTAAGGACTCCTTGGATTGCACAAAATGGAGCTAATAATTACAAAAGTGGGTGTTTCTATGATACATAGGGTACAAAAGTGATGAAAATCATTGTTTGGTGTTTTGAAGAAGTAATGTAAAACATATTTCTTTGGAAGAAATAGATTGCATGACTCCCCATGACTCTTTGTAGTCTGCTTTCACATGCTTCCTCTTCGTCTGTACCTTTGGCTACTGCCAATAGTACATCTTGAAGTTTGTATCCTCTCTGAAACTATTCTATCCCCCAAATCAACAAGCTTGGCTTCAAATTCTTTATCTTTTAATAAGAGGTTCGCTTCAAGAGCCCTATTATAACAAAAGGAGAGAGCTTGGGAAGAGTCCTTGAAGCTATCATTGGATAAATTTGTTACCATTAGTGTCCATGTGAAAGGAAAAATGGATGTCACACACTTTTTTATATGTTCTTTAATTAAACATATAGTGGCCTTATTAGCCACAAACTATAAGTTCCACCACATTTGTAACACCTAAGAAATCTATCTTTGTGCTCTGTATGCATTGTGTTCTTTTATGTATATTGCAAGCAGTACAGAGTACTCTGTGCAAAGTCTGGAGCTCAGTTTTCTAATGAGAGGGTACCATCGTGGAACTATCAATAAGGAGAGTCGACCATGGTCCATGACCATCAAAATACTTTGCTTTTATCAAAGCATTTAGATGCAAAAGCTTTGTTCCTTTTGTGCGAGCGAAGTGAGCACCCATTTGACCACCCAAGGCTTACGACTAAGGTGGTGACTAAGGAATAGACCTTGGCATACCTTTGTTTGGTGCATTTTTCCAAGCCTAGTGCTTGATTAAAATCATTTATGTAATTACTTTCTATGTACTCTCAATGAGAGATGTCATAAGAACTATCCCTTGTAAAAATAGAAAAGTGAAATCTCCAAATGTAAAAGGGAGAAGAGAATCCCACAACCTTGTTAGGTGAAAATAATGGAACTAAATAAGGATAAGTCAATTACATGAGATTCCCCTATGATAGAGGAATTTTTAGGTGGAATCCCACCAATTTTGAATTCCAATTTCTCTATAAAAACACATGAAGAAAGTTAGGCATTAGAGCAAACTTTTGTGCTACAATTAGAGGAGATTCTAGTCGAAGTTTGGATCATCATTGAAGTACACATTGTGCTTCTCCTTCTCGTGCTTCATGCCAAATCAATTCATGTACCATATGTGCAATACAGATTGATTTCTTAGATCATCTTTGGAGTCTACTTCAATTGTTATCTCAGGTTTACATTATTTTTCAGTCAGCTTTGATCATCGATCTCTCTCTGTATACTTACTCTTTTAAAGTGATCTGACTTGATATAGGTAGAGTGATAAGTGCATCTAATTTATCTAAATTTTCATTACATTTGGATCTTTACTGTAAGAGCTACATCAATTTGAAGTGACCTATGTATGTGGGTAGACTATTCCTAAAAGTCGAGATGACACCATAATGTTCCTAAATTGATTTCTCTCAGTATAGTCCATTAAAATTCATCAAATTTGTTGCTTTAGATTCATCATATATTCAATTGAATGTGTGCAAAGTTTCTTTGGTCAATTCTTAGCAGACTATGAGCTCTGAGTGAAATTCCAAAGTGTTTTCCATCCCAAAATATCAAGTTTTTGATAATCTATTTTATTTAAAGTCATCCATTTTGATCAATCTACAACCAATCAGAAGGTCAATGAGCGAAAAGAAGAAGCCAAAAAGATATGGGTTTGATACATCCTTAGTTACAAAAACACTCAATCTACATGGCCAAGGATCTCAACCATGAAGAACCTACATCCTATGAAGAAGCTCAAAGCAAGAAGGAATGGAGAGAAGCAATGAATGAAGAAATGGAAGCTCTCATGGACAATGATTCATGGGAACTTGTTCCAAGCAAACCATCAACGAAGGTAATTGGATCAAGATGGATTTATAAAGTTAAGAATAACTCAAATGGTAGTATAAATAGGCATAAGGCAAGGTTATTAGTCAAAGGGTTTGCTCAAACCCATGGGATAGACTATGAAGAGAATTTCTCACCTATAGCTAAAATGCCTAACATTAGAGTACTTGTTAGCACTGTTGCATCTAGGAATTGGAAGCTCTATCAATTAGATGTAAAAAATGCAATTCTAAATGGATGGATTTTAGAAAGAAATCTATATGGCAACAACCACCTAGTTATGAAGATGCACATCACCCCAATTATGTGTGCACACTAAAGAAGGCTTTGCATGGATTGAAACAAGCTCCAAGAGCTTGGAATCATAGGTTGGTAACCTATTTGCAAGATCAAGGTTTCAAGGCTAGAAAAGCAGATACATCTTTATTCATAAAAAGGAATGGATGAGAAGTTACATATCTTTGTGTATATGTTGATTATATAATAATTACAGGGAATGACATCAACATAATCAAGCAGGTAAAGGTTTGAATGAAGGACAAATTCAAGATTAGTGATCTTGGACCTCTCACATATTTTCTTGGACTTGAAATCATTTAAACAGATTCTGGTATCTACATCAGTCAAAGGAAGTATGTACTTGACATGCTTTATAAATTCAAAATGGAAAACACTAAGTGTGTAGGTACACCCATGGAGATGAATCATAAGCTAAGTGCATATGAAGGAGAATTCATTAAGGACATCACAAGCTATCAAAGCTTGGTAGGAAGCTTGCACTATGCAACTCTCACAAGGGTGGGCATATGCTATAGTGTTAGCATACTGAGTCAATTCATGCATAAGCCAAGGAAGCCACATATGGAAGAATCCAGGAGAGTGCTCAAATACTTGAAGGGCACAGTTAATGAAGGACTATTTTATCCTTCTACCTTAGAAATTGATCTCAAACTCTACTCAGACTTAGATTGGGCTGGATCTAAGGATGATAGGAAGAGTACATCAGCTTATTTGTCTTTTGCAGGTTCAAAGTTAATCTCATGGTCTTCAAAGAAGCAACCAACTATTGCTCTATCATCTACTGAAGTTGAATACAGAGGATTGGCCAATGCAACACAAGAAGCAATGTGGTTGAAGTGTTTATACTCAGATTTGGGTTTACATACCTCAACTCCTCACATCTTTGGTGATAATACTAGTTCACTTCACTTAGTAGTCAATCCTATCTACAATGCTAGAACCAAACATATTGAAAACCACTATCATTATGTAAGAGAAACATTATTGAGCAAGGACATTCAATTGTCCTATGTATCTACTAATCTTCAATGTGTAGATATGTTGACTAAGCCAAGCTAAACAGATTCAAAGGCATGATTAGATTGATGGAAATCAAAGAGGAATGAAGACTCAATCATGCTAGGCTTGAGGGGGAGCTATTGGTGCATTTTGCCAAGCCTAGTGCTTTATTAAAATCATTTACGTAATGACTTTCTATGTACTCTCAATGATAGATATCATAAGAACTATCCCTTGTACAAAATAGAAAAGTGAAATCTCCAAATGTAAAAGGGAGAAGATAATCCTACGACCTTATTAGGTGCAAATCATGGAGGAGAAGTCAATTAGATGAGATTCCGGTATGATGGAGGAACTTCTAGGTGGAATCCGACCAAGTTTGAATTCAATTTTCTCTATAAAACACATGAATAAAGTCATGGATTAGAGTAGACCTTTGTGCTACAATTAGAGGAGATTCTAGTCAAGATTTGGATCATTATTGAAATAAACATTGTGCTCCTCCTTCTCATGCTTCATGAAAAATCAATTCATATACCATGTGTGCAATACAGATTGATTTCTTAGATCCTCTTTGGAGTCTACTTCAACTGTATTTGCTTCATCTCAAGTTTCATCACATTTGGATCATTAGTCTAAGAGCTACATCAATTTGAAGTGACCTATGTATGCAGGCAGACTATTCTTGAAAAGTCGGGATGACACCCTAATGTTCCTAAATTGATTTCTCTCGGTATAGTCCATTAAAATTCATAAAACTTGTTGTTTTAGATTCATCATATATTCAATTGAATGTGTGCAAAGTTTCTCTGGTCAATTTTTAGCAGGCTCTGAGCTCTCAGTGAAATTCCAAAGTGTTTTCGATCCCAAAATAGCAAGTTTTTGATCATTTGTTTTGTGTTAAGTCATCTATTCTGATCAATCAATTTGACAATGAACTTCCAAAGCACTAATGAGGTATTAATGGTTTATTAGCAAGCTCAAAGTGTCTACTAAGTATCCTTAAAGTAGTATTGGCAGGTGTAGGGCAAGTTTTTGCAACACCAACCTCATCTTTGGACTATATCACCATCTGTTCTCACAACCTTGTCATCCAATTCACCGAAGTCACCATTAGCTACACGTGAGGGATGACCTCAATGATCAAGGAGGACAAAGATTCTTGGTACTTCCTGAGAGGTCACAGATCCTTATACTATTCCCCTTGGAGCTCATTGAACTAACAATCTCTTGCCACTAACCTACACTCTTGTGGTGTTTGAAGAAGGGGAAAGAATAATTTTAACATTTCCATGAACATGTTTTGGGCGCTCAAAGATTCATTCCTTGCTTTGAAATCCTATTTTGGAGCATTTTTGGGGTGATTCTTGGAGCCATTTTGGAGTACTTTCATGCATAGTTCTCTTTACACAGGTTCAAGGACTTCAAAA
Organism: Ceratopteris richardii; assembly: GCA_020310875.1. NCBI lineage: Eukaryota > Viridiplantae > Streptophyta > Polypodiopsida > Polypodiales > Pteridaceae > Ceratopteris > Ceratopteris richardii. The sequence continues at coordinate 95,475,071 of CM035419.1, forward strand.
AGAGGGCACTTTGTACTTCATTGACAACAGATATTCACCTTTGGGGCTGTGTTTTTTACCACACTAGTAAATCTATAGGTTTCTTGAAAGGTTTTAGTTGTGGTGGGAGCATCCATCGCAAGTCTATGTTGTGCTGGCCATGAGAGATTTTAATGTACACTTAATTATGTAGGCAAGCATCTGAGCAATACCACAAAAGATTAATTTTAATCCCTAAAAATTAGGGATCCTTACAATGGCCATGCAAGGTTCACTTTTCCCTAATGGTGTGGTGGGAGCAGCCATTGCAAGTCTATGCAAGTTTTTGAGCCAAAAGAACATAGTTGATAGAGAATCGCAAGTGTTTTTGGCTAGTTTTTTGGTTGTGAATTCAATCTTTCAATGCCATTTTACTACATATACCGAGAACATACACACTATGGAGGCTTCTGTGGATATTGCTTATGTATGTCCATGTGGTCATTGATATAGTGGTTACATATTTGCATAAAGCCTTTGACATTGATAAGGATGGTTGTGGTGATGTTTTCTTAAATGGGATACACCTAGATCTCAGGATATGTTCAATGATGCACATGGAAGACTTATCTAGCCTCGCCATAAGAGATGTAGGATAGTTGTTCATAGGTGCTCAATAAGTCTAGTTGACTTCTTTTGGTTAACTGGTTATATGCAAGAAGTCAGTGATTGACTATGCAGGTTTACATGTAAGTACTTGCAAGTTTATAAGCTTTTCACATTGGTCGTATGTTCATTTTACAGAAGATACTTTGATAGAATTTACTCCTTGATTTAATTATTGATGTGAGCACATATATTCTCAGATAGTCCTTTTGATTGGTCATCACTATTCATTAATCCGTTTTTATCGGGAGACCCTATTGATTGATATTTTCCCAGAATCTAACACTTTGTCATCTCTTTTAGCCTTAGTGGTGTTTGGGATATTCTAGCGCCATTATCATTCTAGTCAATTGTTGATCATCATGGTATCAGAGATCTCAAGCATGTCTGGTGGATTAGGGTCTAGTGCTAGTGTTCCTAGGAGAAGCTACAACTTTTAGGGCAAAGACCATTTTGAGATCTAAAAAACTGATGGCACAAACTTTACTCTATGGAAGAATCAAATTAAATATGTACTGATTGAGAGCAGGAAATGTAAGCGAGTAAATGGAATCTCAAAGAAGCTTGCTGACATGAAGATGATTGGGATGAGTTGGATGAAATGGGAATGTCTACCATTTAGTTGCACGTGGTAGTTAATGTTTACTTTACAATTTTGGACTGTGAAAGTGCAAAGGATCTTTGGAAGAAGTTATGCAATACACATGAAACAAAGAATGGAATCAAATAAAGTGTATCTAATGAGAAAGTTATATGAACTTTTCATGAAGGACAACATAGTATTGCTACTCATATGAATGCACTTGATGCTATATTATCTAGTTAGGGGCTCATAAAATGGAGATGAATAACAAAATGAAAGCAGTCTTGTTCTTATGCACCTTCCCATCATCATGGGATACATTTTGCACAGCTATTTGCAATAGTGAACCTGGTGGTAAAATGGTCAATGATGACATATGTGGAGCACTATTGAATGGATAGATTTGATGCATACAATGTTTGTGATTCTTACCAAGGAAAGAATCAGCAATGTGGCACAAGCAAGAACAAGGAAAAGAATGGTCAATGGAATAAGAGTAGAAGTAAATCAAGGAAGTGGGATATGGGAAGCCACTATTGGCATAAGAAAGGATCACATGAAGAAAGAGTGCTATGCATTAAATAATGCTAAAGGTAAAGGGCAGAATGTTGATGGACATGTTAAAGACCTACCTACATCTACTTTGATTATGAAGATTGAAGAAATCAATGCTATTTCTAATGATGCTAATGGTGCCTCTTTCCATGTGACACTACATAGAGAATGAGTCTCGACTTATGCAGCAAAGTCTCTTGGTACTATGACATTTGTTGACTCTTATAGTGTGACATTGTCGGGATTGGAGAGTTGGTTGTGTAGTTCATTGATGGTTCAGAATTTACTATGTATAATGTACACCATGTACCTCAATTATCACAGATTATGATGTCAATTGATCATGTTGTTGACCTTGGTTACAAGGTGTTCTTCTATGCTTAACCCTTTTGCATATCAAAGGGCAATATGCTTACTGCAAAAGGAAGCAAAGTTGGCTCACTTTATCCTTTATTTGTATCATAAAAAGAACTATTGTTAGCTATTACTAAACAGCCTATGGCTTGTATTTGGCATGAACATTTGGGCCATATATCTCATAGTGGAATGGAAAATTGTTCTCATTTTGTCTACTTACTTGTGTTATCTTTCTCTGATTTTTCATTTTTTTAGCATTGTCAATATGGAAAGCAAACTAGGAATGTGCATTAAACGCACATTGACTCTTCATTTCAGCCTTTGGATCTCATTCGTACAAATGTATGAGGTCCTATGCCCACAAGGTCATTACCTCGTTCTATTTACTTTGTCACTTTGGTAGATGATGCTACTAGAAAAGTTTGGGTATATCCTATCAAATTGAATGATAAGGTACTCCCTATTTTCAAAAAATGGTTTGCTGCAGTTGATATAGAAAAGGAACTAAGCTTAAGGCTTTATGCTCAAATAATGAGGGTGAGTATACCTCACATGAATTCAGCCTTTTTTTTTCAATCTAGAGGATTTTTTAGAGAGTTTACAACTACTTATGCCCAAGTACAAAATGGTGTAGCTCAGAGAATGAATAGAACTATTCAGGATTGTGTAGTTTCTATGCTGCATCATGCAAGTGTTTCACAAGGCTTTTGGGAAAAAGTAGTTTTGATTGCAATTCATTTGATTAACCTTTGACCTAGTATTTCCAAAGGTCTGAAAGTGACACAATAGTTATGGACATGGAAACCACCATAGTATGATCATCTTTGAGTTTTTGGGTATGAAGCATATGTTCATATACCCAAGAATCTTAGATAAAAGCTAGAACATAAGTCAAAGAAATGCATTCTTCTTGGATATGGTTGAGAAGGCCAATTTGGATATCACTTATGGGATCTTGAAAAAGAGTCAATGATCAAAAGTAGTGATGTCATTTTCAATGATTCTAAGATGCATGAAAAAACCATTAAGGATGTTGAATTGAGAAGATTGGTATTTGAGGATATTATTCCTTCAGTTAGTATGCATAAAATTCATGCACATAGGGATGTTCAAGAGAATGTCTGATCAGAACACTTTACAAATGTTCCTAGTTTCAACAACCATTGAGATGCTCTGCACATGTCTCACATCCACATGATAGATATGTTCTAGATTTGGATTTTGTTATGCTAACTGATGTTGATGATCCTTGCTAAAAGAGTTTATGCAGACAAAGGATCATGTCAAGTGGGAGCGTGCCATGAAGAATGAGTTGGATTCTATTCACAACAATAGTACTTGGGATTTAGTACCTTTTCCAAAGGCCAAGAAAGATTTACCATGTAAATGCATATATAAACCAAAATTCATATCAAATAGTGCTTCTCCAAAATATAAAGCATGACTTGTTGCAAAGGGTTTTAAGCAATAACAAGGTGTTGATTTCGATGAAATCTTCTCTCTTATGGTCAAAATGAATACCTTGTCAATGTTGCTTGGATCCATTGCAATCGAGGAATTAGAGCTAGTCCGAATGGATGTGAAAATTGCTTTCTTGCTAGAGATCTTATAGATGAGATCTATATGGAACAACTAGAGGGTTATGTAGGTCCTAGCAAAGAAATTCTCGTTTGTAAGATGAAGAGGAGATTATATAGACTTAAAATGTACCATAGACAATGGTACCAATTTTGATGCTTTCATGAAGTCTCAAGGCTATTCTCAAAGCAATGAGGACCATTGTCTCTACACAAAGAGATTCTCAGATGGCAACTTGATAGGCTTGATACTTTATGTTGATGATATGTTGATTGCTAGGAAGTCCTCTGATGACTTGTCAATTCTCAAAAAGAAGTTGACTCAGATATTTGATATGAATGATTTAGGGGATGCCAAACATATTCTTGGCATTCACATTACTCCTGATATGAGTAAAAGATGCATATACTTATCTCAAAGTGAGTACATCTCCAAAGAATTTCATAGGTTCAGTACGTAGGGAAGGCATCATGTACACCTTTACCCACATAAGTGAAATTGAGCAAGGATGATTGCCCCAAATAAAATGAGGAAAGGCATTCATGAACAAAATTCCTTATGAGTCTGTTGTTGGTAGTATCATATATATGCTATGGTAGCTACAAAAGGACATTGCATTTGTACTGGGAGTTATGAGCAGATATATGTCTAATTCTAGCAAGAAGCATTAAGAAGTAGTCAAGATTATTTTGAGATATCATAGCGGCACTAAGGAAAAGTGTCTATGCGTGGGTAGAGGGAAAGCATCCACTATTGGCTACATAGAGTCTGATTATGCTAGTCGTGTAGAAAATCATGAGTAAACATTAAGGTACATTTTTCATTCTGCTAGAGGTGCTATCTCTAGGAGATCTTTTCTTCAAGAATGTACAATGGCATCCACCACAAAATTAGAGTATGTTACAACAAGTGCGACATGTAAGAAAGCATTGTGGCTTTCCTCACTTGCTTGTGATATGAGTCTACCTGAGCATGCACCTCATTTTCTAAGTGATAGTCAGAGTGCCATTGCATTAGTTAAGAATCTAGTCTATCATGCAAAGACCAAGCACATTGAGGTGTAGTATCACCTCATTAGAGACTGGTTAGCCAATGAGCACATTATTCTTGAGAAGGTTCATACTCGAGATAATGCTACACATGGTTTGACTAAAGCTCTACCATATGACAACTTTTGACATTATTGTCACTTGATGGGGGTTACTTGATTCATGATTTTACACAGTCACTTATATACTCTGTAACATGCCCATCAAGTGGGAGGTATAGCTTGTATACTAACAATCAAGTATCCTTTATCATTCTTCTTCGTTACCCTTTTTGGCCATATTGGCCTTTAGTGTGAGATTCTTATAGTTAATGTCCATGTGTAAGGCCAAGTGGCCACCATACATTTTTGTATATGTTCTTTAATAAAAAATATAGTGGCCTGGTTAGCCACAAACTATAAGTTTGAATAAATTTGTTACACCCTTGAAATATATGTTCTTGATCTCTATGCATTGTGTTTTTCTATGTATTCTATAGGCAATGCGGAGTACTGTGTGTGGCATCTGGAGCTTGATTTTCTACCTTAAGGGTATCCCAGTGGAGCTCTTGATAAGAAGAGTCTATTCTGGTGCATCACGATCAACATACTTGTTTTCTAAGGTGAAGGCATAGAAATTCATCTTTTCTTTCTTCTTCAACATCAATGAATGAAAATGCTACATCATATGGTTCAAAAATTGTTCTAATGCACTAGTCCTCTCTAATGTTGAAAAAAAAGCTGAATTGAACACAAAGGAATAAATTCCTTCTTTGCAATGTGATATAATGGAATGATGGCAAGATCAAACCATGAACGTTGAATGCCTTGGGAAAAAGGAATATTTTGTGGACGTCAAATTAGAGGACAAGCTATTGGAGGAGTTCAACCATGAACTTTGTGAAATTGTTTCAAACTATGGACAAAGGTGATTTTTCTCTCTTCATATGAAACAAATTAAGTTCTGCTTTTATCCCTACCATACCCAAAACACTTTACTTGGTTGTTTTTAAGAAGAAAAAGGCATATGAAAACATGATGTGAAAATGGAAGGTCAAAAAAATCAAACCCTCCATTTTTGCATCGCATGGCCATGTGTTGTTTCCTTTAAGAAGGCTTTGAAGATTGTAAAAGACATCTTTTAAGTATTCTTAGTATCCACATGATTTTGAGGTGCTTGTGCTAGAATCTTCAAGAGGAAATCAGGAGTAAATTATTTGTATTGGGTCCTCTGGTAACTTAGGCCACATTAAATAAATTTGGAAATTTGGAGAGTTATATGAAGAATTTTACTTAGGGGGCTTATTACATCATGTATAATTATGTTGAAAATTAGGCGTGATTCTTAAAGGTGATTATTTGTTTACCTTTGTTTCCTTTCAACGTATTATTATGTTTTTTAGAGATCATTGGAGTCTGATAATTATAGATATCCTCCAAAATCAATCATTTTTCATGAATTACTTGCAATTACTACACAGAAAATATAAATTATACATTTGTGTTAGAAAAGAATCATATAACCGTAAAGCTGAAATATGAGTTTTTAATCTTAATTTTCTATTCCTTGCAATGCTACTAAAGTCATCAAGATTCACACGAATAAAATATTCCCAAAGTTAAAGAAATTTCATCGAACCAAACCCTTTGTATTTATGCAAGGTCTTCACTCTGGGAAAATGTGCAAATCATTGGAACTATATCTAGCTGTCTCTACTCTATTTCTTGCAACTTGCCAAGTTTATCTTACCCTCAAGCCACAATTGTGCTTGATTTGGCTCACATTTTTTATCATCAATAGGATCTCCAAAATGATAAGGTCCTAGACCAAGGGAAAGATACATATATATGCTTATGTTTTGCCCAAATTTCTTGAAATCTATCAACTTGCCTTACTCTAAGTCCACAATTGTACTCGAATGTATTTGTGGAAGCGAGGGGAATCAAAACCGAAATACATATGCAAACAGCGATCCAAATTTGATGGTTGGTTCTCACGATCTCAGTCTATCCTTACTCACACTTTCTTGTTCCACTTATTCTCTCGTTCTTTCTCTATTTCACTCGCTTGTCCCCACTTCCTCTTATACTTACTTCCTATCACTCACACACATACTTTTTCACACTCTTTTGTTCTCCTCCTCCACTCTCTCTTAATCACTCACACTCACTCACTCTTGATTTTTCCACTTCTCCCCTCTTGCACCCACATACACACTCTTCAATATTTCTCCTCTATGCACATTTTATCACTCACTCTCTCCCTTACTTTCTCTTTTTCTCTCTCACTCTTTTTCTCCTATAGTTTTCACACACACACACTCTCTTACTCACACACACACACACTCACTCTCCTTCACCCTTTCTCTCTATTTCTTTCTTACTCACTTTCTCATCTCTCCCTTTCACTCTCACACTCTCTTACACACATACACCCACACATATACTCACACATATACTCAAAAGACCCACCTATTTCACTTCTTTTTAAGAACCAGACATAATTTCTCTAGCCAACTCACATCAACCCACTCCCCTTATTTTACCCTCCTTTACCACCTTCAATTACTCACCATATCAACACCATGGGTCACCCCTTTGTGTGTGTTGCTACCCCGAATCTTTTAGTATTTTTTCCACATATTTGATGACATAAGGACAACCATGATTATAAGTCGTTTGCCTCACATGTAAAATGACATAAGATGAGCATCCTGAATATTCATTCCTAAACCCAATAATGATCATACAAAAACAAGATAACTCTCTACTCCATGCTCAACCTTTAGCCACCAATCAAGAACACATGTAGAATCCAAATGATGGTTGCTTATAGATAATCATAGTGCTTGGGGACATCATTATCAAGTTTCAAGTTTCCAAGAGTTGAAATATCTAGAAAATTACCTCTAGTATTGCAAAATAATCAAATTCTAGCATTGTATGGCACACAGTAACTCAATGACCACCAAAATCCAAAACTCACAATGAGAAATGTGGCTCACAATGACAACCAACTCCACTGAACTAGAAGCTAATGTTGATATGGATATGTGATGCTCTATATAGGAAGATGTGGAATGCCTTTTTAGGTGTATATGATAGTTTGCAAAATGTGTCAGCTCCTTGTTGAAGAAAGGAGAAAACCCACTGGTAGCTTCATACTATGGTCACCATTTACCACACAAATTCAGAAAATATGGTCTCTGATGTGTGTTTTCACCACAATGGCCATAGTGCAGTAGACAACAGATTTGAGAGCTATGAAGAATAGGATCCTTGCTTGACCCGAGTAACTCTTAAGCAGTTAGCTATGCATGAAGAAGCCCACATTGATGGTTAGTAGTAGTGTCAACATTGGTTCTGAATTCCTCCATCGTTGAGATTTTAAGAGCAATCTCAACAAGAGGAGCAAGAGCAACTTAAGACTCAATCCCAATTTTGAAATGTTAGACTAATATTTCTCAAGGTAAAGGCAGATAGTTGCTCCCTTCTATCCCCGAGTCCCTCACTTCTTGCACCTGTTCCTTCCCCTTCATAATTCCTCCTTTCTTTTCACCTTCCCTTTTGTATTTTGCACCAACCGAGAAAAAAAGAAGTAGTGCACTGTGAATATGATCACCCCCTCTTTCTATTGCTTGGAACTACAATGATGAATAGCACACAACCATGGCTACTTGCCCTCGATGATGCCCCCTTGCATACCTATACATATCATGAAGAAAACCAAGAAACACTCCCCGTGGTTCCCTTTGTCACTTGCACACAGACCACCCGAGACCAACACAGAGAGAGACCAACCCCCAAAATATTCCTCGCCAAAAAAACAAGTGAGCAAACCCCCACTTTCTAAGAGGTACAACCCCCCCTTAATGTCTGACATCTTTCAAGGCAAGCGATGACCACCATGCCCCCCATCTTGCCTCAGCAAAAGGTGCAACTACACAAGGGAAATTGTGAGTTTCTATAGTGAAGAATATATCAAAATGACATGTGCAAGTATGAAGAGCCCATGTTGAGCTAGGATGTTTCGAACACATCATGTTAGCACAAAAACCTCATATAGCACTTGAATTGCCTTTGTAAAAGGGAAGAGTAAAAGGCCTAAAAGCCACGAGTTAGAAGTGGTTTGGATTGATTCTCAATCAATCAATCAAAAGGTAGATGTGATTTCAAATTTCTCTTTTCCTAGATTGTAGGAAATGGTTCCAATCAATCTAAACTACCAAATCTACCTAATTTTGAATTCAAATCCATGAACAAAAGGCGTTTCCATATCCTCAAGAGGATATATAAAGACTCGAGATCATTTTTACATTAAGGAAATTGATGCTTTAAAGCAATACATATACGTCTTGATCATTGCTTGGTGCTACTTTAGTTCTCTGCTCTTTCTTGCTTAGATTCAATCGACTTGGAGAGAGTGCTTCTCTCTCTATAGAGCTCCAAATCTAGTGTTTAAACATGCATCACAAAGAAAGTACTCTCTAGTTTATGCCTACACATTTTCACATCATTTGGCTCATTAAGTTTAGGGATATTCAAGGTTTTTAGTCTCGGGGGCATTCTTTGTAACCTCCAAAAAAATTGGGATGACACCAATTCAGTGTTAAGGTGATTGCTCCTTGCTTGAATCATATAAATTAGGGATTTTATAAATTTTAGCAAGCCAACCCTATTTAAGAAGAAGTTTTCCAATCCTTACTATGCAGGCTACTCTAAGTGTTTGAAGTCTCAAGTTCCATCCATTTTGAGAAGGTTTCTGTGAGTAGTCAAGGTACAAGTTATCTATTTTGCATAAACTTGTTCGTGTTGATGTTAAAAAGTACCTATTGGAATTTATTGCACTAACCACAAGACTACAAGATCTATTTTAACTTTCTAAGCCTCTCCAAGAGTATCCAACTTCTTTCAATTTTACTGTAGCACACACCTTTAAATACCAAAGAGATGTGAAAGGGGGGCTAGGGGAAGACTCTCAAGCTGAATGTTCTCAAGACATTGAGACACCTCTTTTTGATCACCATGCTTAGCATATTCTACCATCAATGAAGTCCATGAAACTATGTCTCTAACAGGAAGCTTATCAAATATAGCTTGTGCTTTACCAAGTAAACCATACTTCATATGCAGATCCAGTATGGAAATCATCACCACAAGATCCTCTAACCAACCATCCTTTTCAATATCCACAAGATCTTATGAAAGATATCTTGGTCTTGCATGTTGGTAAAAACTTTCAAGACACACATGATGGTAACTTGATTAGGCCTTACACGTGATGTTTGCATTTTCTCATAATAATCGATTGAATTTTTATTGTAACCATGGACATCATATCTTTCAATCACAGCACCCCATGGCACAACATCATGGGCATCTAAATTATTGAAGACGATCTCTGCTTTGGCTAGTAAACCACACTTGTAGCACATGTCAAGCAAGTCCTTGCAAACAATAGGGTCATTGTTCAAAGTACCTCTTCTCACAAGTTCAACATGTATATCTGGACCCCTGTATGCGGTTCCTACAGTAGCACATGCATTCAACATGTCAGTCAATTCATTGCCAATGAATGGATGCTTCCCCTTTTGTATGGATCCAATCAAACCCACAACAGACCTAAATCAAACACATAGGTTGTAAAATGAACACCTATTAGTACACCAAAAATCAACAACACCTAGAGCTAAGATGAACTTGTGCCCTTATAGAAAGCTTCTACATCTTGTGGCTGGAGAACTATAGAAAATGCTTGGAAGATTCATCCATTAATTAAAAGAAACTCACTAATATTGTTTTTATCTTAGATCAATACAAAGTCCCCATCTTTGCTACTTTTAACATTTTGTATTTCTTCATGAATAGAAAGATGACATGAACAAGATAATTTACTAGAAAGATGGCATGGGTGAGAACCAGGTTCAAGATACTGAGGTTGAGAATAAGGGCTCAAGACACCAAGGGTTGCGAACAAGGAAATTCTATAGGCAAGTGTCCAAGAAGTGGAAAGGCAAGGTTGAAGACACCAAGGTTGAGAGCGAGGGTTCAAGGGACCAAGGTTGAGAACAAAAAAAGTCAAGAGACTGTGCAAGGGTGAGGACATCAATTCAAGGGAAGATCAAGGATTGATCATTGAGGACAATTATATCTAGAAGGGGAAGAGAGTGTTAGACTCAACAAATGATAGGCAAGAGATGGTTGAACCACACCCTAAGAGGGAGGATTAGGAAGTAATTCTCAACCATATCTTTTGGGGCAACTAGTTAGCCCATCATACTCCTAGCCAGTAGATCATGGGTTCACTTCTCACATTCTGCCTAGATTGACCTTCTTGCAATAAAACAAAGACTAACTCCTCAAATGTTAAAGCATTTAGATTGCCTTTCATAACCAATCAAAGAGTAGAAGAAAAAAATAGATATAAATATGGAAGAACATTAAGAACAATGTGCACAAGTGAACTGTCTAGAAAGGCTTCATTAATAGAAATAAATTGATCCTTCAAATCTTTGATCTTTATCAAAAAACTATCCATATAATCTCCTTCATTTATTCATATGCTCACTCTCCAACTGTTTTCGAAGGTAAGCAATATGAGCTTCATTTCTTGCCTAGTATAAAGTGATAAGTGTATACCAAGCATCCTTTGTTGTTTTGCATGAGTGAATATGAGGGATAATGACATGGTTGACAAACAAATCTATCAATCCATGCTCTTGAGCATCTCTTCCATCTGAACGAAGTTGCTCTATAGTAGGTGCAATAGGAACTACATCACAAACAAGAATCTCAAGATCATCTTCTTCACTGTTATGTGCATCACCTTTAATAACTGTATTTCCAAGTGTAGTAGGATGTTTCTCAACACACTACACAATATTCCATAATCCTTTTTGCAAACAATACATGATGCATCATATATGCCAATAATGGGTAATTTGTACCATCCAATCTATCCTCATCAGGGAACATATATAATACATTATTTCTTTTAGCCATAACCATTGACTAAATACCTTGATACACAAAAATGACTTTATCTCAAAAAGTTGAAGAGAAACCTCCTATCAAGCTCTACTAAACACATAGAAGAATTTGACGTGCTTGTACTAGTGAACAGAAACTTGTATATATGTCTAGCGTAAAAGGAAGAAATTGTATATACAGTCGATACCATAGTGCGTCCAAAGGCCAATGAGCTTAGATCAAAATTCCGATGCCATAGAGAAAATCAGTTTTGAACTCCTAATTGCTCTGAGTTCACCAGGTTTTGTGAAACTCTAAAATTGTGACCAGAGGAGTGTTGATGGCACCTTAGATGAAGTGGCAACTTGCTCTCATACCAATTGTTGGAGTTTGAGGTCTTTGGAAGCATATGAAAAACACAAGGAAGAAGAAGAAGTTTGGAGCACAACATAACATTGAATTAGTTACCAAGTGAAGTACAAGAGAATAAGTCACGCATTAGGATTATAGGCATATATGCCATGGAGAAAAAAGACCTCCTAGATAGCGCCCTAGCAATCCTAAGTGTGTTTACATGCATCATTACCAAAATTTATCAATAGAGGTACTAATAACTATGTCTTTTTAAGTCCAAAATCTGAATGCATAAGCACCTACAATTTTAATTCTAGATACTTCTCTTTTGAATCTAATGTTATCCAATTTCAAAGCTTTTTTTCCACCTTCTACAATCTTATCCTAACCGTAGTGACTATCAATAAATCCGATATGAAAATGAAAGAGAATTGGGACTTACTTTACATAAAATGCTATCCATCAATTTCTAAACCTCCTTCGTACTCGATTCCTTACTTACAACATCATCAAATTGTATAATTCAAGTTCTCTTATTCAACCTCATTGTTTTTATTTTTTATAAAGTTATGTTTTGGAAACATGTCACAAAAACAGGGGGGCAAAAGCCATTGAATCTTGATGCTTCATGAAATTTGGGCTGGTGGCATTGCCCTTTGAATGCCATCTTTTTTCTTGATCTAAAACTTTGAAATGAGTCACTAGTTAAGAGAGTCCCAATCCAAAAAAGAAATGGTAGGAGCTAATAGACCAACAAGTTCTCTATATTCATTCCTTCATGATGGTATCTGATACTTGCAAAATAAAAAAATCAACTACATGATATTGAAAAACATTTCATATTTGTCTACATACATTAGGTTGACATAATCTTTATGAATGAATTTGTATGTTCTTGTTAACATTCAATAGGTTTCCATTCTAGAGCACTTGATGGAAAAATATTTAAAGAACATAAAAAGAGACTTCTTGAAAAATAATAATAACATGAAAAATCTATAAAAGATATACATTGAAGAAAGTTACTTATAGCATGATGGAAAAATGATTATTAAGTGCTGAGTCCTTTGCATTGTACACATGTTGAGCTCTTACAAACCAATCATCTCTATGTAATTTGAAACCTACAATATGACTTTTCCAAAACTTTTTTATGCCATCCCTTTTGTCTTGGTTTTTACTCTATGTGTACCTTTACAATTGGTT
>CM035419.1:95493323-95495823 GCA_020310875.1 Ceratopteris richardii
CTATTTTAGGTAGTCACACAGATACGATCGCAACTTCATTGATGTCTGTTAGGATGGAAAAGGATAAGGGATTATCCTCTCCCCATACAGATATGTTTCCTTTAGCGGGAAGTATGAGCCGTCTTAGTCTAGCGTCTTCTACTCCCTTGTGTGTTGCTTCGGTAGGGATGTTAGAAACTCATAACCGCCCTGTAGATCTCTCTTTGGGAAAAGAGATCCGTCCTCCTTATTTTTCTGGAGAGGATAAGGATAGGAATAAGGACGCGGTTTTGACTTTCTTAGAGAAATGGAAAGATGTCCATGAACTCAAACATACCCCCGATCATGTGAGGGTAGTAGAAGCAAGTTTGTCGCTAGGACCGAAAGCTTATACATGGTGGATGAGTCTCTCTGAGACTCACAAGAAACCTACCACTTGGAATGAATTTTCCCAACTTTTCAAAAAAGAGTTTCTCCCCGAGAATGAGGAGGAACGCAATTGGGAAGCATGGGATAAAATTCAGCAGAAGGGTAGACCACTATTGGTGTATATTTCAGAATACAGAGATGTAATTCTGAAGTTAAAGAATTTAGATGACTTCCATCGACTTCGCGGTTTTGTCAGAGGACTTAACCAGCGAATTCGTAATGAAGTTAAGAGGCATGCGCCTAAGTCCCTTGAAGAGGCGATTAAAGTCGCACAGATTTATGAGGACAATTCACGTTTGGATGTCCCGCAGGAAAGCAGTTATTCCCAGAAGAATAACTTTAAGCGTAAGGGCAAAGGGACTAGATCTAATGAAAGAGTGTCTAAGAAACCTCGTGTTTTTAGACACATCCTTTCTCCAGAAGATCACGATAAAGCGCAAAAAGAAAACTTGTGCTTTAAATGTCTCAAGCCTGGACATCGAAGCCGTGCCTGTCCAGTCGGAAGAGAAAGTAAGGGAAAGGGTAAGCAGCAAATCCATCTGATTCAATCTTTGAACTTGGATGCAAATTCAAGTGCAAAGAAGGTTCAGATTATGCACTGCGACAGTACCCATTCATGTCAAATCTCCAAAAACATGTGGCAACCTCAAGAGTTTGGTCCACATGATTTGGTCAAGTTGCATGGATCAGTAAAAGGTCACACCATCCGGATAATGGTGGATGACTCTGCTACGCATAATTTTATCAATTATGCGTTAGTAAAAAAACTGGCTCTTCCTCAGGAACCATCGCCTCATAAATACATTGTCTCCATGATGCACGGTCAAGACACCCGTGTTTGGGACACAATGATTTGTAATTTGGAACTAGAAATCCAAGGATTTAAAGACACCTTGGACTTCCAAATAATGAATATGGATCGGGTAGATCTCGTTTTAGGGAGAGAGTGGCTATGGAGTCTAGGACCTTCATTGACCAGGTGTTATTTTACAAATACTTTGGAATTCCAGCGTGACGGTGTTGTGTATAAAATCAAGGGTGAGCATGATGTTCCAAGTATCCCTTTGATATCCTACACTGAACTTCAGAAACTTGTCAATAAAGAAGCCAGGACTCAAGCTTTTCTTGTCCTTGGCACCGATGTAATCAATTCTGATAATATAAATCAAGTTTCTTATGTCTCGTCCTTTATTCCTCGAGAAGTTTATGTTAAATTTAATAATCTAATGAAGGAATTTAAAGATGTGTTCCCTAAGGAACTCCCCTACGGCTTGCCACCCTCTCGTGGAAACATCGATCACGGTATAGATCTGTTTCCGGGTACCAAGCCAAAATCTCAAAACCCTTACCGCCTCCCCTATGTCCAGAATCAGGAGGTGGAAAATCAAATCCAAGAGTATTTGGATAAAGGATTTATCCGCCCAAGTCAGTCTCCATGGGCAGCACCCATCCTTCTAGTGAAAAAGAAAGATGGAACTATGAGACTGTGTGTAGATTATAGGGCGTTAAACAATCTTACGATAAAGAACAAGTATCCCATGCCACTAGTCGAAGATCTTTTCGATAGTTGAAAGGGGGCTACAATCTTTTCTAAGATTGATTTACGCCAAGGTTATCATCAAATCAGAATTAAAGATGATGATATTCTTAAAACAGCCTTTCGAACAAAGTTTGGTCACTACGAGTTTTTAGTGATGCCGTTCGGATTGACAAACGCACCCGCAACATTTATGACTTTGATGAATCAAGTGCTTAAGCCGTATTTGGGAAAATTTGTTGTAGATTTTCTCGATGATATTCTGATCTACAGTAAGGATCATGAAAATCACTTAGAGCACTTGAAAAAAGTTTTTCAACTTCTTCGCGATAATAAACTTTACGGTAAAGAGTCAAAATGTGAATTCTTTACCACAGAAGTAAAGTATTTAGGTCATATTATTTCCGCGGAAGGAATCAAAGTTGACCCTGAAAAGGTCCAAGCGATTCTTGAATGGCCTGAGCCCAAGACGGTTCGAGAACTACAAAGTTTTCTCGGATTGGCAGGATATTATCGGAAGTTTGTGGCTAGATATGCCAAGATTGCAGTACCTTT
>CM035419.1:95505823-95585823 GCA_020310875.1 Ceratopteris richardii
TGAAAGGTAGAAATCCTTATGGAATTGTAGCTGGTGATGAAGTTATGCCTACTGTGAGATCCAAAGGAGGACCTATACAAGAAGAAACTAAGAATCTTACATTATGGTGTGAAAGAGATGTTCAAGTGGGGTCTTATATCTTAAACTCTATGTATCATTTCTTACTTCCACACATTAGATGTTGCAAAACATCACAAGAAACCTGGGGTGCAATTGAGACATTCTTTTCTACTAGCACCAAAGGTAGGAAGAACCACTTATGCAATGAGTTCAACCAAATGAAGGAGGCACCAAAGCAAATAAACATAGAGTTTTTCACCAAATTTAAGGAGGTTGTATATAGATTAGCTTAAATTTGAGAATTGATTGAAGAAGATGCTATCATGAGGTAGATCCTAAATGGTATTAGGAATGATAAGCAATGGCAATCATTTACAAAGTGCATATGATGTTGTCATGGATATGTAGACACATGACTTTGACATGTTTCTTGGACAACTCTTCAACCAAGAAGCCAAGACCAACCTAAAGGAAAGTAATGATTATCAAGGTTATTCAACAAGGTCCCTTTATGTAGATAAGAAGGACAAGAAGATAAAGGAAAGAAGATGGAGGAGGATGAGGAGGAAATTTCCCAAGACAACTATCTAAGCAAGAGCAAGTGGAAAGGAAAGAAGAAAGGAGCAAAGCAGGACAAGTCAAAAGGACAGTTCAACCTTGTTCCATCTATAACAAGAGAAAGCACACCACTCAAAATTATTCTTTCAAGTAACCTAGGAAGCCATATAAGGAGGCAACCAAAAGGATAATCAGTACCTAGAAAGAACAATTAATGAAGGCCTTTTCTACTTATATATCTCTGATGTGGGCATTAAGCTTTTCTCTAATGCATATTGGGCATGGTCAAGAGATGATAGGAGATGTAGCTCTAGATATCTTTCATTTGCAAGGTGAAAGCTCATTTCTTGGTCATCAAAGAAGAGACCTATTATTGCTCTCTCATCTACAAAGGGTTTATAGAGGATTGACTAATGCTACCTAGGAAGTAATGTGGATTACAACACTATATGGAGTAAAATCATCTATCCCTCACATATTTGATGATAACATTGCTGGGATATTTGGCAACTCCCTATGCAACAAGAAGTGTAATGTGACCTCTCAAGGTGCAATCAAGCACACATTGTTAAGAAGCTCTATTTATTTCTCATAAATGGTGCAAATGTTTCCAGAGATGTTTTGATCACCAAGAGAAGACTAAAAGAGCTTTCGAATGAGATGAATCTCATCTCAAATGGATGCTTACAAATAAAATGGTAATGTCTACAAATTAGCCTACTTGGCTTACACTTTCACACACCTCTACAGAGGCACACTTTTACTCCACACACAATAGCTCAGGGGATACATAGAGATACATCCTGAGATTCACTCCAAATTTATAAGAATATATTATCTACCGAACAAGAGTAAAATCATAGGAAATGGGTTTCCCCATTAGGAGAATCAAGGAATACATCTTGGAGAAAATAGAAACTAGTCACTACATAAATAGGTAGTGAAATACCCTGACACAAACTTGGGATGCAAGCAAGTAGGGGGCTTGCTTAAGCTAGATGTTTGATTTCTAGACTTCAAAAACTTTAAGAACACTCCACGGCACAAAGAAAATACATGGGATATGTTGATATATTTTGGTAGTGATGTGTGTGAACACACTTAGGACCGATGGGGACAATTTTTCTCTCCATGAGAGGTTTTTTCCCCAACCTGTATATACGCCTATAACCCTAATGGGTCACTTATCTTTGTACATTCACTTTGTAATACATTCAATATTGTGTGTTGTGCTCCAAGCTTCTTCTTCTTCCTTGTGTTGTTTGTGTGCTTCTGAAAACCTCAAACTCCAACAATTAGTATTAGAGCAGGTCACCACTTCATCTAGGGTGTCATTAACACCACTCTGATCACAATCTCAAAATTTCATGAAAATTGGTGAGCATACTCAAGGCAATTAGGAGTTCAAAACAGCTTCATTGTGTGACATCAAAAACTTGATATGAGCTCATTTCGGCCTCTGAATGCACTATCAAAGTGCTTATGCAGGAAATTTTATCCCTTTTTTCCAAACACATATACAGGTTTTGGTTTGCACTACAAGCGACTCAAAGTTTTCTATAGGTCCAATAGAGCTTGACAGGGTTGTTCTATTCAACTTTTTGAGATACAATCATTTTTTTGCATCAAGGTATTTTAGTTAGTGGTCATGGCTAAACGAAATGATGTATTTTGTATATTGGTTGTTGAGAATAGATTGGATGGTACCAATTATGCATTGAGGGCATACATGACGTTTGATGTATTGGTAGCAAAAGGACCACGGAATATTGTGTAGGATGTTGAAAAACGCCCTACTACACATGCAAATACAGTTATTAAAGGTGATGCAGATGGCATTGAGGATGATGATGCTCAGATTCCTATCCATACTATGGTTCCTAATGAACCTAGTATAGAGAAACTTTGTTGGGATGGCAAAGATGCTCAAGAACATGCATTGATAGCTTTGTCTATCAAATGTGCCATTATTCCTCACATTGTCTCTTACAAAATAACGAAGGATGCTTGTGATACACTTATCACTTTATACCAGGCAAGAAATGAGGCTCATATTGCTTACCTCAAAAAATAGTTGGAGAGTGAGCATATGAATGAAGGAGACTTTATGGATAGTTTTTTGACAAAGATCAAAGATTTGAAGAAGTAGTTGATTTTTGTTAATGAATTCTTTCCACACAGTTCACTTGTGCAGACTATTATGAATGGTCTTCCATATTCATATAAGATTTTTTCTTCTACTCTTTGATTGATGATGAAAGGAAATCCAAATTCCTTAACATTTGAGAAGTTAGTCTCTGTTTTCTTGTAGGATGGTTAGTCCATGTAGAACAAGTCCATATGCATGTTGTAGATCAAGCTTTATTAGCTATTCAACATGGTAAAGGTAAATGGATCTCTTCTATTATTAAGAAGAAATTTGCTAATGCTACACAGTCAAAGAAAGCAGACAAAGATGAGAAGAAAACAAAAAAGTATAAACACTTTGCAAATACTCTAAAGAAAATGATCATGTCATTAAGAGTATCCAAAACTGGTTCCAAAAGAGGCAAAGAAGAAAGAGGCTTGAATGGTTGTTGTAGAGGCCTTTACACCTAAAATAGAGTCTACTAATCTAGTGTAGAATGAAGAATGGGTGTCTACTACTATTTGTAGCTATGACCCATCGTCTCATGAGCATTATATGTATGTAGTAGACTGAAACGTTTGGTACTTTGATAGTTGGGCAAGCAAACATATTACCTTGCAACATCGTTTCTTTAGTTCACTTATGCATGCCCTTATAAGGAATATTGTCTCATGTGCTAACAACTCTTATCCTATAGTGGTAGTTGGTAGGATCATTCTGAATATTGTTGATGGTAGTTCTTTCACATTGTCAGATGCTTTGTATGTACAAGGGAATTTTATGTCCTAAGTTGTATAGGCTCATAGACTATGCAAAATTTGTCAATGATTCAACATGTGTCGTTCAAGATTCTCAGGCTATGTTAGATGAAAAGCTTTGGCATGCAACCTTATGTCATTTGAATTCTACAAGTTTACTATGCCTGCAAAAATATAAAATGGTGTCCTCTTTTCACAAACTTAAGACACCTTATAAAGATATTTGTGAAGGTTGTATTTTGTGCAAACTGTAATGTTCCTCCTATCTAAAAGTTGGTTTGATTGAGCTAGGTTGAAATACTAGCTTGTTCATAGTGATGTTTGTGGTCCTATGCAAACACCTTCTTTTGGGAACTACCTTTATTTTGTGACTTTTATTGATGATTTCTCCAAGCATGCATTGGTGTATCCATTGAAGTCATAGTCCAAAGTGTCTATGTGCTTCAAATATTTTTTGCTTTTGGCAAACAATCTATCAGCATGTATAATGGTAAAGCTCCATGTTGAACAAGGACGGGAATACAAGTTTTCTTAATTTAATGCATTTTTAGCTAATTGTGGGATAAAACATTAGTGTATAGTGCCATATACACCTCAACAGAATGGATTTGCTAAAAGAAAGAACATTTCACTCATGGAGATGGCATGATGTATTGTCAAAAGTCAGGATTTACCACATAATTTCTTGCTTGAGACCATTATGTGTGCAACATATGTAGTTAACAGGTGTACTCCATATGAAGCTTGGCATGGTCCCAAAACATCTCTTGCTCATCTACCTTTCTTTGGTGGTCTCGCATATGCATTGGCGCCTGAATAACAACATAGGAAATCGGATGGTAAAGTAGTGAAATGTATTTTGGTTGGGTACATTTTTGAAAGCAAAGGCTATTGTCTGTATCACTTGAAACAAGAAGTTTCAAGTGCCCTAATTTTATTAGTGGTAGATCCAAAAAAACCTTTTGAAATAGAAATTGATGCTAGTGGCATCCTAGTGGGTGCAATTTTAATTCAAGATAGTACACTAGTAGCTTTTGAAAGTAAGAAAAATTCTCCAACTCAAAGAAGTTGGCTTGTCCATGAAAAAGAATTATATGCAATATTTCATGCTTTCAAGATTTGGAGATACTATCTATATGGGGTAAGTTTTAAAGTGCACACAAATCATCACAAATTAAAGCATTTCTATTCTCAGCCTTAGCTTTGGGGGAGGTAGACTAGATGGGCTGAGTTGATGCAAAAATTTCACATGGAAGTTCTATATAGGATGGGCAAAAAAATACAGTTGCAGATGCATTATCTCGTATTTGGCATCATATTTGCTTCATAGTTCTAGACAGTGATTTAATCCACGAGATTAAAGATTTATAGATTGATTATGATTATTGTTAGTCTATAATTAACAAGTTGTCAAAAAATAATGAGAATAAAGCATTTTCTAATTTTCTAGTTGAGAATGCTCAAAAGAAAGGGAAAGATTTTTGTGCCTACTTCCTAAGAAGGGAGTTTCAGAAAATAACTTATTTTTTAGAACCATGATGTACCTTGTACAAGACATTCAGGTATTGACAAAACTTTGTAGTTAATTAGACACACCTTTTGGTGGCCAAAGATGGCCAGAGATGTGAACAATTATATGAGTCAATGTTTTAAATGTCAAGTGAATAAAGTAGAGAGGATTAGTCCTCCAGGTCTCCTTCACCCACTAGAAGTTCCACGGTACTGTTGGGATAGTATTTCCATGGACTTCATAATGGTTTCACCTAGGACACCATGACAAAAGATTGCTATCCTTGTGGTGGTTGCTCATTTGAGAAAAATAGCACTCTTTATTCCTACCAAGGAATCCATGGAAGCTCTGTAGGTTGCGGAACTATTTATTCATAATACTTTTTGATTGCATGGTCTACCTAAATCATAGTTTCGAATAGGGATCCAATGTTTATAGGAAACTTTTGGAAACACGTGCTTAATAAACTTCAAGTTCAACTCAAGATTTGTAGTGGAGAGCATCCACAGACAGGTGGACAAGCTAAAAGAGTTAATCAAATACTAGAAGATATGCTATGGGCATATGTTTCAGAGAAGCAAACACATTGGGATAGTTTCCTCCCATTAGTTGAGTTTTCTTATAATAGTTGGAAGCACAATACTAGGTTGGGACCTATTGAGGTGATTTATGGGTTCCTTCCCCACAATCCTACTACCACTGGGTTACCCAAGAAATCAGATGCTACCTTGGAATCAGAAGCTTTCATTCACAAACACTTCCCTTAATTGATCATTAGGGATAGTGATCTCTAGAAGGGGGAGAGAGTTTTAGATTTATTTATACCTCCATGGTCTACTTGCATTTGGTCGAGGACCCTAGCCAAGTCAAGGGCCAGAGTTTAAGGGAGCCAAGGCTCTAGCATGAGGCTTTGAGATTATTCCATCTCCTAAGAGTGGCCATATGATGAGTGTTTGGAGCTTAGAGAAGACTCCAGATGTGCCAAGGGCAAGGTCTATTTAAGATTGGGAGGAGAGTGACAAGTACATTATTGGGATCTTTCATAAAGCCTTTTTCAAGAAACCTTGGTTTGAACCTAGAGATAGTTCTATTGGCTTTCCTTTTTAGCTTATAGACCCACTTGATTCCTATCACTTTCAATCCTTCCTTCTTGAGCACAAGAATCCAATTCTTCTTTTCTTCAAGAGATTCAATCTCTTCCTTCATGGATTCCTTCCATTATGTATACATGTTTGCTTCTACAAAACATGTAGGTTCATTATCCTCTACAACTTTATTCATATAAGCATTATGAGCTACCATAAATGAATCATATGTGAACCTATCTACTGGATACCTTACCCTTAAGGGCTTACTCTCTTCACCTTTTGGAGGTATGACCTTCTTTTCCTTGGCTTACGCTTTGGCACATGTGAAGATTCTCCATGGTCTTCATCTCCCACTTAAACTCCAACTTCATCTAGCTCCACAAGATTTTCTTTTCCCTTTTTGAATGACTTGATGTTGAATTTATTATGAAATCCAATATTCATCCTCTAAACTTGTGTGTTGATGACCACTTAGCTCAATACTTGTTTGATTTTGAGCTTCTTCATGCCTAGCTCCATCATTTTCATGTTTTTGCAAATACTCTACCTTCTTGTACCATGGAAATGGCTCATCGAAAGCTACATCTCTTGAAACATTGAGATCCTTTTTATTAGTACTAAAGCACCTAAAACCCTTTTGATCATTTGAATAGCCAATGAAGACACACTTTTTTGGCTTAGGTTGCAACTTGTGCCTTAGCTCACTAGGAACACGAACATAGCATGTACAACCAAATATTTTGAGGTCGAAGAGCTTTTGCTTCTTACCATACAAAGCTTGATACGTTTTTGAAGTGTTTATTGCTGAATGTGGAGCCCTATTCATGAGTTATATGGTCCTATTGGCTGCATTACTCCAAAAATGGTTGGGCATATTCATTTCATTTAACATTGTCCTAGCTATCTCTGCAATGTACATGTTCTTCCTTTCTACAACCCCATTTTTTTGGGGCGTGTACCTACATGTCACTTGTCATTTGATGCCTTGATCCCAAACAAAATCTGAAAATTCATTGAATAATTACTCTCTCCCTCCATCAAACCTTAGTTTGTTTTTGTAGTTACATGTCCCGTTCTCAGCCATAGCTTTGAACACTTTAAAGCATTGAAACCCAGATGATTTCCTCTTTATGAAATAGATCCAAAACATGCGAGTAAAATCATCTATAAAAGTGACAAAATACCTTTTCCCTCCTATACATGGCTCCTTGGTTGGTCCCCATACATGTTTGTGGACCATACATGTTTGTGGCTGATGTATACACTCTTCTTGAATGGAAGTCTCAACTACTTACCCATCTGACAAGCTTCACATGTTTTGTGCATTCCCTATCCTTGAAAGCTTCGTGAACCTTCTACTAGCATCTTTTACTACATCTCTTTCATCCTTTGAATATTTATGTGATAAATTCTTGTTGAAAGTGGGAACTATGCAAGCTCTAGGTGGACAAAGGGGTCAAAAGATCTTAATGTGGACAAACCTAGAGTCAGATCAGTTACAGTGGGTTCAAGGTTGGCCAAGGCAGTCTGAAGGTGATGGAAAAGTCGAGAGAGGCATCCAAAAGCTATAAAAGGAGGTGAAGAGACATCAAATGTATGGAAGTCTTTTAGCTCATTGAAGACCAAGAGACATATACTCAAGGAGACTCAAGGATAGAGCCATCCAAGGCTCAACGAGCTGAAATGCTGTTGTCCAAGCTATGAAAAATGCAGAGGAGGGTGTTACATGCACAGAGTAGGAGCTATCAAGCCCACACCCCCTCTAGTCTCTTGTAGGTATAGACATAGTCTGCTTATGATAATTGTAACTCCTTGTTTACATATCCAATTCAAGAGATTTAAAGTGCATTATGTAGCTTATATATATGTCTTATGTTTTCTAAGAGGGCTTCTTGAAATAAGTTTTGTGTGCAAAGAAATTGGTGTATCTCTTTAACCCTAATTCTTGCATATCCTACATCTCTACATAGTCTATTTGGGACAGAGTTGGTGACTAACCTACATAGATTCATTTGAGGTGATTTATAGCTTGTTAGAAATCTTATGAACCACAATAAATGTGGCTAAAAGCTTCACTATTTTGGATCAGCACAAGGCAAGTGAAGCAGAGTTTTGTTGTAGGGTAGAAAAAAAGGTGTGTGAAGGGACCTAGGTATTGGATTCATTTAACTTTTAGTGTGAGAATCTGAGTATTAAATTCCATCAGTTGGTATTAGAGCTCAAAACTCTTAAGAAGAAAATAACTTGAGAACTAGTGCCCAAGAAGGAAGGCATGAAGATAGTCCAAAACAGGTGGGTGTAAAAGACCAAGAGGAATGCAGATGGCAAGTTAGCAAGGTACAAGGCTAGACCAGTAGCCAAAGGCTTCACATAGAGACAAGGGGTGGATTATGAGGAGAAATTTAGCCCTGTTGCAAAAAGGCTACCATTAGAGCTCTCATAGCACTATGTGTAGCAAGGAGGTGGCCTATCTACAAATGGAAATAAATAATGCTTTCTTGAATGGTGAGTTATAAGAAGAGGTATTCATGGAACAACCTCAAGGTATGAAGATCCACAACATCCTACCTATGTTTGTAGGTTGAGGAAGGCCTTGTATGACCTAAAACAAGCCCCAAGGTCTTGGAATCCAAGGCTAGTGGATTTCTTGAAGAGATTTGGTTTCTCTCCAAGTGATGCAAATCCATCCTTCTATATGAAGAAGAAAAATTACAAGATATGTTTGATATCCATATATGTAGATCATCTTCTTGTGAGAAGTGATGATGATGAAGGGATAAGGACCATCAAAGAGTATCTTGGAAGAGAGTTCAAAATCTCTTAAGTCAATTTTTCATGTCAATTTTTCCCATTATCCTCATCGTATATATTGGTAGATACAATGTACAAAACATGGAGTTTTTGTATCCAATAAATATGTTAATTCAGTTGGTGATTACTGAAATTAATGTATAACATCATGTTGTTTTCCTTTTGCATTTTTGCCTTAGATAAAAGTTGTCTTACTTTCTTCCAAAAAGGAAAAGCTTCACACTTAATAGATTTTTATATCTAAGAAATCCAAAAGAATTATAATTATAACAACGGTTCCTGCTATGTTAACTTTAGGATTTTTTGGATTGATGTATCTAACCTTCATAGTTTAAAATAAATGGAGCTCTTTAACGCATGGCAATTCTACCTCAAATTTGAAAATTCCTTTATCTTATTTTTGTTTCTTTTGTTTTATTTTTATTTTTTTTTTCTTGCATAACTATCACAACAATTTCACTTTCATAATGTAATATACTAGTTCAACTGTATTTGTATATTTTTCTATTGATACTCTGAATATACCAAGCGTCAACCATGTGGTTTTTTCTTACATCATGGAAAGCTAATGAGTGTTTTCCAATCTTATTCGTAATATATCTCTTCTATTTAAACGTACCCTAATCTGCTGAGATTTTCAAATACATGTAACTACTCTATATGATATTTTTACGAATTCATGGATCATAACCAACACACAACATATCCTTTCTTACTTCATATTTATTCATATCATCTTATTTTTTCTAGCTTGTTATCAAATGCTTACCATCCTCGTGATTTCATCAATAGGAATTGTTTAGTTTTTGACTCATTCCATATAGCCGATCGTTTGATACTTGATAGCTTCCTTTCTCATAACGGACAGGTATTCCGAAAACTTACTATATGTTGTGATACAAATCTTTTTTTTTTAATATAAAGGAAGTTCGGCATGAGCCTGCTCTCCCGGACTTGAATTAAATAAATAAAAGTACAAGAGAAGGGGACTAGTGCCCACGGGACCCCCCAAATCCCACAAAGCAGGGGAAGCTTTTACAGAGCTTAGATGACATTACAAAGAAGGTTAATTACCCTCTCATCACCCTCATGTGGGGCCCACTTAGTATTAAGCTTGTTATCAATCAAAAGGAGTACTTGATGATGCCTAAAGGGGGGAGATTTTTACAGTTGACAATCCTTTTGCCAAGGAGGAACAGCGATTTCTCAATTGACCACTCCTTGGAGGAGTCACCGAAGTTGAAAGCACATCTTTCCCGCCAGATTTTCCATAGGACCTCCCCTCTGATGGCGTTCCAGAGAGTCACGGAGCAGCCGATCGCTTCTCCCAGCAGGGCTTGCTGCCAACTGAGACG
The DNA here is from genome assembly GCA_020310875.1 of Ceratopteris richardii. Lineage (NCBI taxonomy): Eukaryota > Viridiplantae > Streptophyta > Polypodiopsida > Polypodiales > Pteridaceae > Ceratopteris > Ceratopteris richardii. The sequence continues at coordinate 95,516,092 of CM035419.1, forward strand.
TTTTTGAAGTCTAATTCTCTTTCCAACCACCTGCCAGAGTCTGTTGGAGTTGGGGCAGGAAAAGAGGATGTGTGAAACATCTTCGATAGACCGGTAGCAGCGTTTGCACCAGGGAGGGATCCCACAAATTTTGCTAGCCTTAAGGTTGGTCCAGATTCCATGATGAAGAATTTGCCATAAGAGGACAGACTTTTTGATTTCTATGAGGGGGTGCCAGATCGCCATGAATTTCATGTCCCACCGAAGCCGCGTCCATGACAGGCACCACTTTTTGTTGAGGTTAACCTGATAGTCGATCATTTCTTTGATGTTCGGGATTTTTGATAGGCTATTCCCATTGTGCCATTTGAGACCAAGCGAGCTCGGCATGTCGTGTCCCATGAGAAGACGAACTTTGTGTCGGTCCCAGGCGAGACATCTGTTTTTTGCAAAGTGTTCCATTCTTCATGTGAAATGTTGATGCTAGGGTCAATATCCTCAAAGTTGATCCAGCGGTTGGGGTCTTGTTTCCAGAGATGTTTCCATTTTTTGAAGCCTTTGTTCCATAGCTTCTTGGCATTTTGAATGTTCCAAGATTCCACACTCCGGATGCCATGGATCGGAAACCAGATAGAGTCATTTTGTCTGATACCGGCAGCCCACTTCCAGTCTTCACTTATTCTTGTGAAGCTTTTGACTTTATTCCAACTCTTCCAAAGGGAGCACACCAGATTAGAGCCTTTCGGGAAGACGGGGATCGGGGAAAACAGCAAGGTCAAGATGTCAAGATTCTTCCAATTTGGGAAACCCATGAGCGCCAACTCATTCTTGTTTCTGAAGATCAACTTGGCCCACGAGGCCTCCCCGTTGCACCACGCCTTAATCATCCATTTGGCCGACAGTTTGTTAGCCATGCACCCAATGTCCAAGATACCAAGTCCCCCACTATCTCTATGGCTGGTGCAGATGGACCATTTGATTTTAGGCACCCCCCTCCTGTTGTGGTCGCCCGTCCAAAGGAAGTTTCTACAAATACTATCCAGTTTGGAAAGATCTTGCTCTTTCGGTCTCCAACAAGAAAGGAAATAAATGGTAGATGATAAGAGGAACGTGTTGATAACCATAGCACGACCAGCAAGATTGATTTGCATACCTCTCCAATAGTTAAGCTTGTTTTCGAGTTTGGCAAGCACCCAGTTCCACCGCTGTTCCATAGAGACGCCAAACCCCAAGGGAATCCCAAGAAGCCGAAAAATTTGGCCCTGCAAAATGATTTGACAGCCATGATCAATGAGAAGGTCAGGCTGTGACCCACCAATAGCTCTAAAGGCGGTCTTAGAGTGGTTGATTATGGATCCAGAGGCTTCACAAAAGGTGTCAAGACACTTCCAGAACGTCTCCAGGCTGGTACTATCATTGTGAACAAAAGCGTTCATGTCATCGGCAAAAAGTCTCATGGTGATCTGACCGTGGTCATGCGGCAAACGAAGGCCTTTAATGTTACCAGCTTCCACCTGATGCTCCACCAGCCTGCTAAGCCCTTCCGTGGCAATGGCGAAGAGAAGGGGAGCCAATGGGCACCCTTGTCTGATAGATCTTCTAAGTTTGATCACCTTTGAAAGTTTTCCATTAATGTTAATTTGGGTCGATGCGTTTCCGAGAAGGGTCGCAATCATCTTGGTGAATTTCTGACTACATCCAAGATCTTGTAGCGACTGTAGAATATAGTCCCATTCTAGCCTGTCGTAGGCTTTATCAAAGTCGATCTTGAGGAATACAACTTCTTGTTTAGACTCATTTGCAAGTTCAAGACCTTCCCAGATATCTATAATGGTTTCCAAAATTGACCTGCCTTTGATGAAACCTTTTTGGTCCTCGCTTAACCACGCTCTCAAGTGGCAAGAGATTCTGTTGGCAATGACTTTGGCGATGATCTTGTATCCTGTTTGGAGCATTGTAATGGGACGCCAGTTCTCTATTCTGTTCTTTTCCCCTTTTTTGTGTATTAACTTGATAATGCCATTGTTGAGACAAGAAGGAAGCGCGCCAAACTTGAGTGCCTCTTGCCAAACCAAACGAAGAGGGGTGGCAACCACCAACTTGAAGGATTTAAAGAACTCATTAGTGAGCCCGTCGGGTCCCGGGCTTTTACCTGAAGGGAGGGCATCAATGACCTCAATGATTTCGGCTTCAGAGATAGAGGCATGAAGCAGAGATTGAAGGTTGAGTGGTATCCTGTGGGGGGAAACCCTAGATATGGCTGCCATACAGTCCCTTCTATGGTGGGAGAGGGGGTTTGAGGTCCCCAGGAGTCTCGTGAAGTGCCCTTCAATGATCCGAAAATTATCTTCTTCCGTATTGCATACATTGCCATTTGCGTCTAGCAATAAGGGGATCGATTCTCTGTTGTGTTTCCTTTTGAGGATACGGCACATCTCTTTGGTGGGTTTGTCGGCTTTGCCAGCCCACCACTCCTTGAAGAAAATTTGCAAATTTTTCCTTTGTATCTCTTCCTCGTATCTCAGCAGCGCTCTGATTTTTCGAAGTCCTTTTTGGGCTTGAGATTTTCCTTTGTTCACTTCTTCCTCGAGCCGCCAGAGTCTATGATAAAGAGCTACTCTACGAGCCCGCCGCACAGTCTCAAGCATCTTCCTGGATCCAATCATGATCTGTCGTGACTTATCGACCTCACTTCTCCAACACTTGGCCGGGGACAAGCCAGAGGCGAATGCCTCCTTCCACACATCAGAAATTTCTTGATGGACGGAGGGGAGAGAGAAGGAGGGCACACTGGCATGGAACCAAGGAGCCTTACGGATCTTGGTGGGGGGTTGAAAAGTGATGACGATCGGGTAGTGATCAGAGATGGTGAGGTCGGTGCATTGCGAGAGGGAAGGGTGGCCCCACTGATGAGAAAAGCTCTAAGAAATGTAGCATCTATCAAGTCTAGCTTTCCTCAGGTCCTCTCCTGCTTGGAGGTTAGACCAAGAAAAGCCATTCGAGTCTTTGAATTCGACCAGATCCAAGTGTAGTTTAGTTTTGTCCCACGTTTCTTTCTCCCGACTATCGATGACCCTACCCTTGCCCATCCATCTGTCCATAGGGTCCTCAACCATGTTGAAGTCCCCACAAATAAGCACGTTGTGAGGGAGCGAGTCCAAGGAGGCCCAAGTGTTAAGTCTCTCTAACTCCCCGTTAGGGCATACAAAGAAACTAAGGTAAAACAAAAGGGAGCACCGAAAGAAACAGCAATCCATCGGTGGCATTCATCTTCAACATCTTTAAAAGCTCCATCTTACTCTCCTATTTCCAGGTCTTGTTAAAGCATGCAATCTTTCCTTCGATTTTTATCTTATCAAAAATCATGTGAGTACTCTTGTATAACTTTAATATTATTTTTTCCAAGTAAATTAAAATCATATATTTCATCAAGGAAAAAGTCTCGCTAAAATCGAGAAATGTCGTTCCAACAAAAATAGATGTAAAATATGTTTTATGATATGTAAAGGCTTGCATCAATCTCCATGGTAACATAATATCTCATGAATCATCAATAGCATATCATGGATGGAATACTTCATTGTTTCACTACAACATCTGAGGGGCATACTGACACTCCCTATACCGACGGTCACTCCCGGTATCGGTATAAACGTTGGAAAAGTCTACTTAAAGATACTGACAGTCAAGTGACCATCGGTATGATCATTTAAAATAGATTGTCGAGATGTCTTACGACCGCCAGTATGCGCGTCGGTATGAGCATCGATATATCCGCAGGTATAAGCATCAGTATAAGCGTCGGTAATTTACTGGAAATTACCGATGCTCATACCGACATATATACCGAGGCCGTGTTTTAAACATACGACTTTTGTATAACTTTAATATTAGTTTTTCCAAGTAAATTAAAATCATATATTTCATCAAGGAAAAAGTCTCGTTAAAATCGAGAAATGTCGTTCCAACAAAAATAGATGTAAAATAAGTTTTATCATATGTAAAGGCTTGCATCAATCTCCATGGTAACATAATATCTCATGAATCATCAATAGTATATCATGGTTGGAATACTTCATTGTTTTCTTCCTTTTACTTGGACTGTTCTTCAAAGGAATTTCCCTCATTGAAGGACACATTTTTTCTGATATTTAAGGTTTCATATGATTGATCATGCAAGCGGAGATACTCTCGAGAAATAAGAAACATCAATATTAATATTTTTCTTCGTGCTCATTTCCCATAAATGTTTCTCAACCCGATAATTTCTTGTTGTAAACTTTCATGACTGATTTTTCTATTTTTCAATATCATGATTTCAGAAACATAATTACTCTGATTTATATTTCAATATAAATACGATAAAAAAGTTGTATATAACGTTGGACAAAATACATTTAGTATGTTTAACTCACCTAACTATGCATTTGGGCAGCAAAATCATATTCTAAAATAAGTAGAGGATGGAGAATATATCATTAATTTATACCCCTTTTGCATGCGTGACAATCTTTTTTTTCAACTGCTTTATAAATGGTGCATAATATGCCCACCCATACCACCATATTGTGGGCAATCAAGCCTCTTGCTTGTAAGGTTCAGGTCCTCCATATAATTTCTTACTTTTTTAATGCAAAAATTATAATTGCCCATGATTAAGCATGATACATGCGTGGACACATATGAACGTACATACAAAAGTATGCATACACTCACGTACTTGTGTATGTTCAGTGAAAATGACTGTGTGCCTGCTTGAGAATAGGAAACTTCAGAAATAGAGCATCCTTTTGCATTTTCTATGAGCCAAGCTACGTTAAGTCCTTCATACGTGTTTTGATTTCCCTTACTGATGTGATCGGATCCATAGCCAGCAATGCTTCTACTTGTTTATAATGTTCATCTCGTTTAGTGCCAAAAAGTCCCCGTCCTCGATAGTTTGCATGCCATTTACGATTCTTTTGAAGCATTTAACTATCATATGATCATCCTGTCGTTGTCTGTCAAGCAGCTCAGCTTATCGAATCGCAAGAAGCAGATCCGACATTTTTCTTATAAGGACAACATATCCTGCTCAACTGTGTACTTTAATGGACTTGAGTGTGCTCAGCGTGCTTACAGAGCCGCGTGCATGTTTTCTTAAAGTATCTTCAGCAAAACAGGAGACAAGATACCATTGACAGGCCCTTTATAAATATGAGAATCATCAGTGTCAACTATCATCAGGATGCAGACTCCTCTGCTTGTCTCTTATTATTGGTTTTTCCTTGGATTGTTTTCCGAGGTATGGCAGATTTCCCACATGATACTTTGCCTTTTGATGTATTCCGCACACTAAAAAGCGCAGACAAGAAAAGAGAGGAGAATTTGATACGTGTCTATTCGTACACTGGAATTAGAGATCTCGATCGTCTTGGAGGCACGAGCTTGAACTTGGTATGCTGACATATGATGTGCTTTGACAGATAAAGATTCTTTGCCTAAATGTGCGGATTCGTCATTTTATAGGATAGAGTTCTTGTAGCGATCATAATCTGTTGCTTGTATAATCATTGTCACTAGAACATTGTATTTGGTCGTTCAAGGCGCCGATCAACGGCAGTACATGGTTGCCCGTCTTGCGAGCATCAGATTGACTACTTAATGTAGTCCAGCTTGAGAACCATCAATATCCAAACGGAATTGTCAAGTACAAGTTTGTACTGCAAGTCAAACTTTTGCTGAACTATAATTACAGGTGAACTACAATGAGCATCAAATGTCGAGAGAGACATAAGCCTTAATGATAGCTTTTCGCAGTTGTGAACAGAACATTCTCAAGGAGAGGAGCTAGTTTCTTCTTCCTGCCGCATTTTTCTGTTTACTGAGTAGACAATCGGTGATCAGCATAGTCCATGATTGCAGCCACATGCCAATTTCACAGGTATTTGTCCGTGATGTCGACTCTCCATTTCGGAGAAACATACAGCAAAGACAAAGGATAGCTACATGGCAAGCTCTGAAAGCCACATGAAAAGTGTCGAAGGCAAATAAAGTCAGCAGATTGCAAAATCTTACTGTCTTCTTGAATTATAACCCCGCTTTTGTCATTTGATTTTCAGTTTTCTGTGTATGAACACTTTTGGACCTACAGTTCACACTTTTTTAACTTAGGAGTGAACAGTTAGTAGCGAATCGAAGAGGAAATTATTCGATTTAAGTGATTACAACATCGCTCTAACGGACTGCGCATTGAACTACTTGTTCTGGTGATCTAGGGGCAGGCCTAGTCGGTTAAGCTTATGTAATTTGAATGGTTTGATGCTTTATTGAGAAACGCAGGGAGAATGAGTATTGCACATTTGACGTTTCGGAAGTGTGTAAGTCATGCATATCAAATGGAAAATTGTGTATGTTGTAGCGTTTATCTATTCCGTTCCGTGTAGTAAACACATCGTTACACAAGTTTGTCAGTTAAGCAGAAAATAATCGCCGAGTAATAGCTCTGTGAAAGTTGCAGAGAACATCTATACGGGCATGGTTTGAATGAAGCACTTATCTCACAGCACGAAGTAATCATACATTGATCAATCCTGCCAGTGTGGTTGTAGGAAGCAGAAACTTAGAGTCTTCAATGATTGATTCTGCAGTTTCTCGGAGCAAATACAGCTATCGGAGATTCTTGCCTCTTCTTCGCGTTCTGCTGCACCGTGATGGTGTTGAAAGTTAGAGACTGCATTCAATGGTTTGCATTTTGCCTTTCCCATTCTGTATTTATCTTGGTCTTGATGTTTGAAATTTTCAGGCCACTTGAGAGCCATAAGAAGTTGAAGGCCGATGGCCATCATATGTTCTTGTTTACAGACAATCTGATCTAGTAAGGAAGCATGCTTGATTCATACATAGAGATTATATGCCAGCAAAGCCCTATGAATGTTGTTGTTGCGCTAGCTTTTCATCCTGCGGATGCATGCATTCGGATTGGCAAGATACTTAACAGCCTGTTTCATGTCGTTCGTTTCTCCTCGAGTTTGTGAAGTTTCATAACATGCTTTGCATTTCACTAACCATGTGAGCGAAAACGATGAGGAGCACCTTCTTACTGTAACAGACCTTATAAGATTCGTGTGAACTTGTATTCTTTTGGATAAGTGCAGTGACTCATGAGAGTCACATTGCCGGATTCTGATTGCAGTAAAGATTAAAGAGACGAATAAAGCCATGGCTTGCGTTACTCAAGAAAGCGTCAACTGCATCAACGGCACCGAGGATGACTCCTTTGCTGCATCAGTTTCTGATCAACAAGTGCGTTGATTCTCTCCCTTTATTCTTCCTCTATTAATCTGTGAGTATTCAAATTATTAATTTATCGAATAGCTCGCCCTTACTGAAAGACACGTATATTTCTTTTGAACGTCTCGTTGTAATAATTGGTCGTACCATGTGATCAAGATTGTCTCCGATAATGCATTGGGCAGTGCTTATGTGTGGTATAACTTATTATAAGCAATTTGCTGTTTGCTCTATGTATCTGTGAATTGTGTGTATGCGTACATACTGCTGACATGTTGTTTGATGCGCGCGCACACACACATATATATATATATATATATATATATATATATATATATATATATATATATATATATATATATATATATATATATATATATATATATACACACACTAGGCGTACACCAGCATGTAAATGTACGTGTATAGACAGAATCGAATGCATACATGCGTATTGCTTGCAACATGAACACTCCCATGATAACCAAGATTGTTGTGTGCCGTTCCAACAAGGAGTTGGAAACTGAACGGGGGTGCCGTTTCCCATCAGAGGGCAGCAAATCGCCCGAATAATTATCTAAGACTTTGGAAATTCATTTTGAAAGACTTTAACCAGTAAGAAGAGTTTTTTTTTTTTCTTTTTTGAGAGTACAATGAATTGGAAAGACACAAACCCTACCTCATAACGTAGAGGCACCCATCTTGGGGAACTGTGAAGCATTCAGCCCCAGGCGAGACTTAAACCTTGGCTATCTGCCTAAGAATACAAGGCACACCCGCTAAACCACGCCTGCTCGATGTAAGAAAGGTTATTAAGCTTCCATGCTCTTTTTTTTCACTTCCTCACTTGTATCTCATTTACTTACATTCATTGTCAACGTTTTTCTCTATCATCCCACAACAATCCTCTGGCATGCCTCCTCTCTCATGTTTTACAAGGGCATCATTTGTGTTTAACATAAGTACGCATGATTTTCACCTCTCTCTCTCTCTCTAAGTTACTGACCCAGTCTTTGCTCCTTTCTCTAACACTTCTACACTTTCTTGCGACTCTTTTCCTATAAGCTCACTGATTGCCCGCGGCTGTACTCGATAGTGCATTTTCTCATTTCAAATGTCTAGGAAACTACGTGCCCCTGTGTGGACTGTAAGCAGCAAATTTCCATCCATCAAGCAGTATCCTTCAAAATAAGGTCTGAGTGTAAGCAGAAAATTTCCACCTTTCAGACATTGTAATTCAGAACATTATCCTTCTGCTTATCTCTATTTATAGTTCAAAGACCATGAGAGAGTCCGTGCGTGATAATTCGACTGTGGCGAGCTTCGCTATGTAATGGCGTACAGAGCTGATCGCAAAGAGACACAGAGAGAGAGAGAGAGAGAGAGAGAGAGAGAGAGAGAGAGAGAGAGAGAGAGATTTTCCTATTCTTTGCAGAAACAAAATGAAGTTAGAAGTAAAATATGGAAGGTTATGAAATATGTTGGTCCAGGATTTCTGGTGTGCATTGCGTACGTGGACCCTGGAAACTGTAAGATCTAATAAACGCAGTCGTTAGCCTCCTAACCAGCAACATCATTTTTTTCTGAGAATACCATAAATTCTAGATCATAATTTACAACATTTGGTTCCCTTTTTCGATTATGCAGTTGAAACAGACTTCCAAGCAGGCGCGGACTACAAGTTCAAGGTTCTCTCTCTCTCTGCATACATGTCATAATCAGGATCGTAATTATCTAGTGCAAAAGAATTGCGACCTGACATGCCTGTGATTTGAGCGCAATCATAGTCTACGAAATGTGATATATGTTGTCCTCATGTGATTCAATAAAGCAATAAAAGGTTCCCAGATAGGTGAAGGAATGGGCACTAGTCCATTCACTTGTAACTTTTTTTCTTTATTTTAATTAAAATCCGGGAGATTAGGCTAAGACCGAACTTCGTTTTATAATAAAAAAAAAAAAATCAGTTAGAATGTGAATGTAACGAACAAGTCACTCCAGTCTCAACTTGGAGCATCACGCTAGCCCGTTGGGGAGTGAGTTGAACGTTTGAGAGTTTGAACCGATTCCATGGCCCTCGCATAGTAGTGAAGACTTGAAACCTTCACTTCACTTGGCAGCTTCATGAAACGGCTTGGACGGTTAGCTACGTTTTGCACCATACGATGATGTTTCCTTTCACACTTGCACTTAGACGTCATAAGTTACACAGAAAGCAGACACTCAAATGATCACTCGCCAAACATTGAAACGACTATCCACAGCATGCGAGCCGAAGTGAATGCTAGATGTCGGAATGTGACGTAGCAAACACGTAAGCATGTGCCATGGACGTTTATTCACAGAAGAGATAAAGTTGAGAAAAATTGCTCAAATTTGCAAGAAAAGAAGAAGTTGTATTCATAAAAGCCCGAAGGCATATGTACATAGCGCTTGCATGAGGGACATTTGAGAGTGCGAGAGACATTTTGATTGCTAGAAGTTGCTTTTGAGAAGGAGGGACGTTTGAGGGGCTTGAGAAGGGGCAAAGAGAGTGTGAGTGCAAGGTCGCAAGAATGGTCGCTAGATGATTAATGATGTCTTGTTCATAGTTGTGCACAATTCTACGCATCAAGGAAAACCACCCAAGCACCATTTTGTTTGGGATAGAAATACAAGGGGGAGGGGGCAACTTGATTACACTTGGATATACATGTCATTTCCCGGGAGGTCCCCCATCCCAATTGGTAGCCTGGCTCCATAACATTTGTCGTTTTCTTCACAAGCCAATTTTTTGGACGTTTCTCGAAAGGTCCCCTGTCCCAATTAGTAGCTTGGCTCCTTAACATTTTCTATTTTCTAAAAACATTCTCCCTAGCTTTGAACAGTTTGACGTCCTCATCAAGGTATGATAATGGGGTCGCAAGTGGGTGGGATGTGTGGAAGTTATCAATGATGGCATAGAAGGTTGGAGACATGCTAGTTTCACTTACCCATGAGGCTTCATTGAGAGGAAAATCAGACCATTTCACCAAGAATTCAGTTGCACGATAGCCACACCTTTCCTTCAAGGTAAGTTTTAGAGATGTTGAGGTTGATGTTGGTCTGGAAGTGGAATAGTGCACCCAAAACGTTAATCAATGTGGAAGCATTTGAGATGGATCACATGGAATGATTTGTGAGATCTGGATGTATGGTGGAAGTTCAAGTTGATAGGTCACTTGGTTGAAATGTTGTCGGATGTGGTATGGTCTATAGTAGCAGTGGTTGAACTTGGGTGTGAAGTTCTTGGGCACTTGGATATTCCTGCACTTACTACCACGAGGTCGCCTTCATTGAACTCGGGTGCTGCAGAATGCCTTTGGTTCGCATACTTGGTCATTTTCTCCTTACTTTGGATCCTTAGCTTGACGGAGCTTGGCTTGCCATTCTCTGAGGAAAAATTCTGCACTCGCAATCAGTGGTGACCAAGAGGGCATTAGATGTGAGTGCCATGAGCATGATAACTTCTTTTCCTATAGCAAGGTCAAAAGGTGTCAAAGTAGTAGTTGAATGAATGGAGTTATTGTAATGAAATTCCATTATATCTAAGTGCTTGGACATAAAGATGATGTTTCCTTTCACACTTGTACTTAGACTTCACAATTTCACACAGATAGCAAAAACTGAAATGATCACTTTCCAAACGTTGAAACGACTATCCATAGCACGTGAGCCGATGTGAACGCGAGATGTTGGAACATGATGTAGCAAAACATAAGTGTCCATTGTGGATGTTTATTCGCACGAGCGATAGAGTTGAGAGAAATCGCTCAAGTTTGCAAGAAAATAAGACTTGTATTCATAGAGGGTTGAAGACACATGTACATGGCACGTAACTATCCGACGTTAAGCACCACGGGCAAATGTGAGGGAAACGAGGCAAGAACGGTGGGACAGGATGTTCGCATGCTTGAGGAATGTTTGAGATCACAAGGGATGTTTTGATTGTTGAAAGTTGCTTTTGAGAGTGAGGGACCTTTGAGGGGCTTGAGAAGGGAGAGAGCATGTGAGCGCAAGATCACAAAAATGGTTGCTACATGATTAATGAGGTCCTTCTCATAGTTGTTTGTGTATAATTTTCTGCATCAAGACAAACCACCCAAGCACCATTTTGGTTCGGATAGAAATATGGTGAGGGACGGGGGGAGGAAGTTTGACTGTAGTTGGACATACACATTGTTTCCTAGGAGTTCCCCCATGTTAGTTGATAGTTTGTCTCCTTAACATTTGTCGTTTTTTTAGAGGCCATTTTTTTGGATGTTTCCAAGGAAGTACTCCATCCTAGTTGGTAGGTTGGCTCCTTAACAATTTTTGTTTTCTAAAAAATTGAAGGAAACATCTCTTATAATGAGGCTTATCACCTCTAAATTGCATAACTAAATGAATATTAAGATTACAAGCTCAAAGACTGTCGGCAACCATAGGTCACGTGACTGCACCCTTCCTCGCTCTTATTGAGTTCTTATGTTAGAGTCTTCCGTAGAAATGCAAAAAGAGAGCCAACAAGAAACAAGTACTTTCACCAAGAAGGCATGCGCTCAAGTAGTCGCATGTGCAACATCCTTAGGTTTTTCATATATGAAAATTTCAAAGCAACCGATGAAAATCTCAAAACAACCGATAGTAAGTTGATTTTCTTTATTATGTTTTTAAAGTTTAGTTTGTGAGCGAATTTCCTCTAATCATGATTGAATTAATTGGAAGATATAGAGGAAGGTGGGTATACCATCCATGGGATCCCTCTATCACACAAAGGAGGGTTCATATGCCCAACACTGAGAGGATACAAAGTCTAAAGGCTCGTTAAGGTAGATATGAGGAATGGACAGCCCAAAGGCCAGATGAGAATAGATAATTTTCAATTGGCCCAGAGATCAAAACATGAATCACAGGTTTGAAGGCTGATGACACCAAGAGATGCCTAAAAGCTGAGGTCAGCATGCTCGAAGGCCAACATCCCTGCCCAAAGGCAAGGGAGGTGTTCGCTGCAACCAAGGCGGATTGAACCTAGCCTCCCAGCCGAAAGTTGAAAGGTCCTATCACCTGAGATAACACACATGGGCAGTCACTTGAATCAATGAACCATGGATCTATGTGTCAACAAATGAGAAATCTATTGATGCACATGTGGTTATGGCTGCATCGCATTCCCATGCACAGACATGAGAATAGAGGCAAAGAGAGAGAGAGAGAGCTGTGGATAAGTCTATGCATTACGCATAACCTATAACTTATTTCAATGGTTTTACCAAAGTTACTTTCTAACTGCCATGTCATCAAATCTCCCCCTTAAGCTCAGAATTAGCTTGAAAACAAAATTTTATAGATACATATGTCCACACAAAATGAAATCAGCATGAAATGAAATCTAGATACAAACTAAAGCTTGCTAGTGCCTAAAGCATCTCTGTAGTAGATGAATTTCTCTTTGGGAAGAGCTTTGCTAAAGATATGCCACTTGTTAGTTTTGATGTGAATCAACTTCACTTCTCCTTTGATGACCTTCTTACAAATAAAATAGTAGTGAACTTTTGTGTGGTTTGATCTCGCATGATAAATTGGAGTCTTTGATAGCATAATGATGCTCACATTATTGCAATAGATGATCTCTTTTACATTGATATAGCCTTCGGTTTCATCAAGTAGGTACTTAATCCATGTTTCTTTGCAAACAACTTGAGTAGTGCCACTATGTTCAGCTTTGGTACTTGATAATGTGATGATTGGTTTCTTCTTGCTACTCCATGAGATAGTTTTTCTTTGAAATGAGAACATAAATCTACTAGTTTCCCTTTATTCCATGCCATTTCCTATTCAATCTGCATTTGTATATGCATGTATACATTGTTGAAGATTTCTCTCATAAGACAAGTCAAAATTGAATGTGGCTTTTACATATCTCAATATATAGCTCACTAGAACAAGTGCACTTTGCATGGTTTACACATAAATTGATTGACAAAACGAATCTCAAATCTAGTCTTTTCTTTGTTACATAAATCAAAATTTCAATAGCCTTTCTATACATATTTGCATCATGCAAGTATTTTCTATCATCCACAAGTTTCGCAGAAGCATCAAGTGGCATATCAACAAGTGTGCAAGCACTCTTACCAAACCTTTCAAGCATTTCCAACATAAAAATGTGTTGTATAATCCAAGTTCTCTCTTGCATCAAAACTTCTTTGATTCCAAGAAAGTATTTCAGATCTCCTAAATCCAATATCAAACATTTAGATTTAAGTTGCTACTAATGATCAAATTATTGACATAAATCACTTCCATGATTCCAAAATAATAGTGAATAATTATTCTTTGATTGCATGAATTCAAGATTCAATGGCATCTTAGTGAATCTTTCACATCATTCTCTTAGTGCTTCAAGAATCATTTCACTTCCATGATTCCAAATGAATAATGAATAACTAGTATTTGACTGCATGAATTCAAGATCCAATAGCTTCCTAATGAATCTTTTGCACCATGCTCTTAGTGATTGTTCCAATCTATAAAGCAATTTCTTCAATTTTCACACACAATCAAGATACTTTGGATGCCAAAAATCTTCTGGCTTTTGTATATAAACCTCCTCATGAAATGTACCATTTAAGAATGCATTCTTAACACCCAACGATGCAAATTCTCATTGTTCATAGCAACGCACGCAATCACACTTCTTAATCTTGCTATATTTATAATTGGGCCAAACATTTCATCATTATCCAATCCATATACATGTGCATATCCTTTGGTAATAACACATGCTTCGTATCTCTCCATCAAACTATCTATGAGAACCTAACTTCCATGCTTGATAGAATGACGCATGATTCTCCACCCAACGTTTCATTTTATATATTTGGGGACTAAACACAACTTCTATAGTATATAGAATGACGCATGATTCTCCACCCAACGTTTCATTTTATATATTTGGGGACTAAACACAACTTCTATATAGAATCTGCATATGCATGTGCAATCTCCACCTCTACTTTATCACCTTCCGCTAAAGTCTACTAGTGGTGGATGTACCCTCGTTTTGAGCTAAGGCTCTCTAAATTAAAGTTAACTCATGTCAACTTGAGTGGATTCTTCTAGAAGGATCTAGAGCTCGTTGGATAAAGCCTTTTTCCATGCGTGTTAGATTTATTTAGACCTCCATGGTATACCGTTGGTCTACCTCCATTCGGTGGATGACCCTAGCAAGGTCAAGGACCAAAGCATGGGGGAGCCAACGATCTAGCTTGAGTCTTTGAGGTTATTCCAAACACTCCTTATATGGTCACTCTAACGAGATGGAATAACCTTGAAGACTCATGCCAGAGGCTTGGCTCCCCCTAGCTCTACTCCTTTACCTGGTTAGGGTCCTCAACCAAATGCAAGTACACCAATGGTAGACCATGGAGATTTAAATAAATCTAACTCTCTCTCCCCCTTCTAGATATCACTATCCTTAGTGATCAAGGAAGAAAAGTGTTCGTGAATCAGAGATTCTAACTCCCATGCAGCATCTCTGAGTGGAAGACTGGTCCATACTACTAAATACTCTAGTATGGATCAATTCTATAACTTCCCCTCCCTATTATCAAGGACTAAAAATGAAACATATCGTTGAGATGTTCTATCTTCTAAAGCAATTGATCCACTTAAATCTGGTTTGGAAAATTAACTAGAACTTTAGGTTATACCAAGCATCTAACTTAGGTATTTTTACCATGGTTCCATTTTATTGTAATCTTGTAGCATGAGATCCTTTCTAGGTATTCCTTGTATCTAGTTCATCTCCCTAAAGGGATTTCCACTAATTCAAATATCTTTCTTCATACCTATGGTCCTAGGTTGTGGGATCTCCTATATCATCTCTAGTCAAGTTATCCATAGCTATGAGTCTTGGGTATTGGGACTTCTTGTATAAGTCACATATTCTTGTATTATTTTCCCTACGTGGGTGATCTTGTAATTGAAGGTATAATTCTGAAATCTTTTCTAGTCTAGTGAGAGGGCAAAATCCACTGCACTCTTGACAATTCGTATGTAATTGCTATGCACATGTGCCTAGTCAATCGAGACATGGTCTACACCAACGATTGAAAAATGCATATTTACTGGATATTTAGAGGAGAAAAGGGATATAGATACTATAATCCTATGATCAAAGAATGTATCATGTGTACATATATAATCTTTGATGAGAATGCTTCTTCCTACGCATCCAAAGACATGGTTGTGATAGAGAATGATTCAGATGTCATTATGCATAATGTTCATGATCAGTGAGAGACAACTCATAAACATTATGATCATTATGAATGCCAAGACTATGATTCATGAGTTTTATATACCTAAAATTCATGGAGTGAAAATCTAGAAGATTATGCAAGAAGAAAGGATAGAGAAAGAAAAGAAGAGAGAGTATGCGGTTATTTTAGTTATTGAAGATGAAATAGTGATTCCTAGAATCTTGAAAAGTTAGAACGAGAAATATGTTCCTCCACATATAAAGATGGAAATAGAATCAAGATTAGATGAAGAAAATCCTTTGAGAAGATCTACAAGAGTGAGACATCCGATGGATATATTGAATCTACACAACAAGTCTATAAAGCATCATTATGCATACATGACGGAAAGAATAAAGCATGATGAGCCAGGGAACTTTCATGAAGCATCATATAACAAAGGTTGTATGCAAAACAATGGATGATGAAATGAATGTATTGAAGAAGAATTATACATTTGAACTCTATCAAAGTAAAGTGCAAAAGTGATGGTGTTATATAGTAGCATTGAAAAGGTTCAAGGTAATGATAATATTATATGCTTTTGGAGAATTAGACAAATAATAAGCTTAACCTAGTGGTTAAGTCTTGAGGATGGGAAGAAGGAGGTCAGGTTCAACCCCCATGGGGAACATGGGGAGAGAGTTTTTTTCAAAGAACCCTATCAAGTTAATATGATTTAACTTGATTTTAGAGAGTCTTAATACAAAAGGTGAGTACACCTTCCAGTAGTAGACTCTAGTGGAAGGTGCTAAAACAATGATAGATATTGTACATGCATATATGGACTCCAGTTACTATAAAAGTCACAAATTGTCCCCAAATCTCTATCATGGCAAGTTGGATGAAGATTCATAGGTCATTCTTTCGAGAATGGAAGCTAAGTTCTCACATTGATCCTCTAATTGGGTAATTAATCAAGTAAATAGTGATCCTCTAATTGGGGAATAAGTCAAGATATAATTTCCTTGATACTAGAATAGACTAAATAACAATAGAACAAAGGACAAGACTAGAACTTAGACTCGAATTTTGGAAGTACTTACTTGGAGATCATGACTGCTTGATCTCCCAAGACTAGCATTGGCAAGACTAAGGACATATGTGGCCAAGCCCTCTTTATATAGGTGTTCAAGGGTATTATCAAAGGTGGCTATTAAGGGTGGTTACAATTTGATGATTTCATTGATGATGTCAGCAATGTGAGACAGGACCTCTGCATGTCAGAATCCAATAAGTAGATAGTTGATCTTAGGGTTTTGCCACATTTTGGACGCAATGGAAGCATTAATTTTTGCAATTTTTGAACCAATCACATGGAATATAAGGTTTAGGATGGTTTCCTTTGTCCTTAGATCACATTTTTTTTGTGCTTCCATAATCTCTCATAACGATTCATATCATGCATCATTCTTGTTGGAGCTTTATTTATGACATGTATAGCCATATGGCATACTTCTACCCAAACTGTATCTTGTAAGTTCTTCTCATTTAACATAGCTCTTGCAACTTCTTCAATTACACACTTCTTGTGTTCTACAATACCATTCGATCGTGGTTTGTATCTATAAGAAAGTTAACTTTTAATGCCATGATCATTCAGATATTGATCATACTCATTTGAGAAATACTCTCCCTTTTGAGATATACTCTCCCTTTGAAGCTAATTCTAAATACTTTATATACATGCCAAAATATTTATTGATCATATCCTTGAGATTGAAAAGCTATTCCACGTTAGGTATACTCAATACTCCACCCTCAAGTGACCACAAATGGTCCATGGTGCTCTAAGTTGTAAGGACCTCATTATGAAGAGAAGCCATTGTGAGAGCGCATACATTTGTGGAACCCTAACTTCCAAGTTCGATAAGGTCTATGTGTGATCCTTGATGGTAATAGATTATCTTTATGAGCCTAGGTGCTAGGATAGGTAGGGTATGAAATTTTGGACCATTGGGTTTCCATTCAAGGAAAAAATAAAGGCCTTGTGGCACCGTATGGTTTCCCCATAGAACCTTAATTAGGGGGCATGCTGGAAAGGGGGACATGCCCCCTCTGTGGGGTTCGAGAGGCATATCCCCTCAATCCATAGGGTTGAGAAGGTAGGAATTCTAATTGCCGAGATATTGTCAGACTCTACTTTGTTGACTATTTTTTCTCTCTTGGTTATGTTTATCTATTGCGACTCCCATTATAAAAGCTAAAAAAGCATAGCCCATGTGTATATCTTCATAGTATTGCACACTAGTAATCTCTTCATCTAGATTCTATCTAGATCACCATCTAAGCTCCATATTTGGAGTGCACCAATGGATAGCACCATATTTGTAGTTGCATTACTCTTAGAAAATTTGAGAATTTGAGTTCCCTCTCTCATTCTGTGTCTCTCTTTGTCTGTGTTATCTCAAATCTATTGACTGGTCTATTTAGTTGTGCTATTATTTCCTACATTCAGATACTTTAAGAATTATAGATCATTCTTCTTGAATCCATATCCATTGCTTTGCACCAATATTTTGTAGATGATGCTTCATGAAAATTCCTTACCTCATCATGCTTTACTCGCTTTGCCATGTGCACATAATGGATCCTCATAGCGCTATTGTATTGACTTAAAAATGGTGTTTCATTCATAGAAGAATGAGCCATCAATTTTAATACATTAGCAAGTGGAAATTCAAGGGATCATGCAATTTTGGAATAGAGGAAGAGGTTCTATCTATGGTAGATGGAGCTCTAGAAATGCAACATCTTTTCATATGCCAAGAGGTAGAGGCACATCAAGCTAAAGAAGCAGAGCTAGATCCCAAGCACTTGGAAATTATTACCATTATGGAAAATATGGTTGTTTTGAAAACTTTTCCATCAAACAAGAAATTTATTGGATGCCAATGGTTGTACAAAGTGAAATACAAAAGTGATGGTTCAATGGAGAGACATAAATCACATCTTTTTGCAAAAGGATATGCACACCTATATGAATTGGATTATGATATGATGTTTGGTTTAGTCATAAATATGACAACACTCAGAAGTTTGATTGCATGGGTTGCTATGAACAATTGTAAATTGTATCAAATGGATGTTAAGAATGCATTCTTGGATGCTAAATTACATGTAGAGGTTTATATGCAGCAACCAAAAGTTATGTGCATCCAAAGAATCCTAATTTTTTACACAATGTTGATGTTGGTGATGGCTATGGAACTTTGGCACAATGCTTCGATACCACTTTGTTGATGCACAAATGGATATGGTTGCATCTCATCTCACGAGGAAAGAGATAAGGAAGAGAGCTCACACACACACTCTCTCACAATCAAAGAGGAGCACACACATAGATTGAGGCAAGGAAGAATGATCTTCATCTTCTATTACATAAAAGGAATTGACAAGAATGACCTAATACAATAATACATCCATTGCAATATATAAAGGACAAAACATAAGGAAAATCTTAATGTGCATGAATGAGTGAGATGGCAAGACAAAAATGTGGCATCACTCTTTGTAGGTAAATCTAGTAAAGCTCAATGAAGTATCCCTGACATATACTAGTGTGATAACTATACATATCAAAGAAATTAAAAAAAGTGATACGTGTCATTCTTGATCCTCATATGTTGAGCTTGATATCTCAAAACTCCCCCTCAATCTCAACATCATGTCCTTCAATGCAAGCATTTTTCAAAACTTCTTCAGCTTCTCTACTCCAAGTTCTTTAGTAAAAATATCCACAATCTACTCATCTATGCTCACATAAACAAGATCAATATCACATGCTAATACCTTCTCTCTAATGAATTATAATGTACCTTCATATGCTTTAATCTAGCATGAAAAATAAGATTTTGTGCTAATTGAATACTTCTAAGATTATCACAATAGATGATGATTGGCTTCTGCATGTCCACACCTAAATCTGCAAGCAGCATCTCTAACCATGATGCTTCACATGCTGCCATTATAGCACCTCTATACTCAGCCTCTATACTTGACAAAGCAACAATCGGTTGCTTCTTGCTACTCCATGTAATAGATGCATTTCCAAGTGAGAATAGAAAGCCACTAGTAGATCTTCTATCTAGAATACTACCAGCCCAATCTGCATCGGTGTATCCATGGACCTCCAAATCTACACCAAATTCATAAAACAATGCATAATCCACAGTAGCACTCACATAACGTAGAGTATGCCTCAGAGCATCTAAATGAGTTTCCTAGGAACCTACATAAAACTTTCAAGTCCAACTACGTAGCTTAGATCAAACCTTGCAATTGTGAGATATATCAAACTTCCCACAATTTTCCTGTACATAGTAGCATTTTCCAATGCTTGACCTGATGTAGTATCTAACTTCATATTCTAATCTAATGGCATAGAAATTGGCCTACAATCACCCTTACCATACTTTTGTAGCATACTCAAGGCATATTGCCTTTGCAACATCCAAATAATTTTTTCTATATGTATAAACTCAATGCCCAAAAAATAGCATAGCGCACCAAGATGTTTCATGTCAAATTCATGCATAAGGAGTTGCTTTACCTCTTTAATGCTTGCTTCATTTTCACCTCCTACAGTCACGTCATCATCATAAATAGCCACAATCGTGATGCTATCATCAGCCTTCCTTACATATAATGAATGATTCGCATCACACATAGAAAATCCAGTGGTGGTTAAATAGTCAAAAATCCTTGCATGTCAAGCATGAGGGGCTTGTTTAAGCCCATACAAAGCCTTTTGCAACTTGAAAAAATATTTTGCATGCTTTGAATGGTCATATCCTTGTGTCTTGTCCATGTATACGTCTTCTTTTAAC
Source organism: Ceratopteris richardii (assembly GCA_020310875.1). Lineage (NCBI taxonomy): Eukaryota > Viridiplantae > Streptophyta > Polypodiopsida > Polypodiales > Pteridaceae > Ceratopteris > Ceratopteris richardii. The sequence goes on from CM035419.1 coordinate 95,536,475, forward strand.
TCACCATGTAGGAAAGCATCACATCCATTTGATGCAAAGTCCATACTTTTGTTATAGCTAATGCAACAAGTGCTCTAGCAATAGACATTTTAGCTACAGGTCTGAATGTTTTCTCATAATCAATGCCATATGTATCTGCATATCCTTTTTCTACCATTCATTCTTTATACCTGCTTATGCTACCATGAGTATTGTGCTTTACCTTGTAAACAAACTTGCAAACTATGGGTTTCTTTCCTTGCGGAAATGGAACAAACTTCCATGTTTTTTTTGCATAAAGTGTAGCCATTTCCTCATCCATAGCTTTCTCCCAATCGGTATTTCCAAGTGCATCTTTGAAACAAGAGGGTTCAACAGCTTCTATAACATGTCATGTAGGCACAATGACAAGCCATGTAACTATCATACGTCAATCGTTGCACTAAATTCCTTATCCTCCAAGATCTTCTTGGTCCTAGGTCACTTCTCCTTGTATCATCTGCCTGTGCCTTTCTTACTCCTTGAGTGTTTAGAGAGGGCAATCCAAGTTCCTCATCAAGACTCCTTTTTTAACCACTTGAATCCCCATCAATGTCTTCAAAACCTGTAGATGTTTTACCACTAACAGAAAGCTTTTCTTTACCTTTCTCAGATGTATTTGATGAATTTGTTGGATTTAAATTTCCACACAATCTTCCACTCCATGGATTTGAGTTGGAACTATTGCTTGTTGATGCATCTAGTCCATTCAAAACTTGAGATTTTGCACTTGATTTTCAAAATTTTCTTTGTCATTTGGTTCAAGATTAAGTCCTTCTTTGGGATCTGCATAGAAGCTTTACATTTCATCAAATACCACATCTCTACTTACCTTCACTTGTCCTATGAGTGGGTTATAACATTTATACCCTTTATACATTTTTTTGCTTTTAGATCAAGCTTCATTCTCGACTCATGTGGAATATGTACATATGCAATATAGCTAGAAACGTTCATATGTGCTAACTTTGGCTTTTTACTTGTGAACTTCTCTTCAAGTGTAACTTGATGTACAGCAGTGGTCAGAGTTCTGTTCATGATGTATACAGCAGTGTGCATAGCTTCTGCCCAATAACAATGAGGCATATTCTTCTCCGCCATCAAGGGTCTTTCATTTTTGTAATATGTCTATTTTTGCATTCAGCAATGCCATTCTCTTGTAGTGTACCTGCATGAAAAGTGATGTCAAATTCCATGACTTTTAAGAAGGTTTATGAACTCATTTGATATGTATTCACCTTTTCCATCATATCTTAGTGTTTGAATATACTTCCCTGTCTACTTTTCCACCATAGGTTTAAAGTTCTAGAAGTGAGTCAACACCTCACTCTTCTCATTCATGAAATATATACATACTTTCCTTGTATGTTCATCAATGGAAGTAACATAAAACCTGCAACTACCCATAGATGTAGTCTTTGCAGGACCCCAAACATTTGTATGTACTATTTCTAGCACATTCTCACTAACATGCTTGTCATGCAGAAATGAGGCTCTTGATTGTTTACCAAATTGACATGCTTCACATACCTTTTGCATCTCCAAAACCTTGAAATTTGGTAGTTCATTGACAATCTCCTTTTACTACATCAATTTTAGCCTCCACAGGTTTGCATGTCCAATTCATTTGTGCCACATCTCTATATCAAAAATAATTCCTACACTTTTGCAAACATGGCTGCATTCATTTCAAGAATTCTCACATTTAAGGTGAACATCATACCCACTTTGTTTCCTTTGGAAATAAATCTTCCATCTTGTTTGTACTCTGCTATATATAAACCATTAGAATTGAGCCTAACTTGTAATCCCTGGTCAACCATTTGTCTAATAAAAATTAGATTCTTTGTTATATTTGGAACATGCAACACATCAACAAGATGTTTTACCTTCCCCTCCTCCATAGACAGTGCTATGTTTGTTGTATGCTCGATAGGGTGTGATCAACATACAAAAAATTCCATTTGATTTCAAAACATCAACAAACATCGTATTCATCATGTGATGTTGGACCATGAAATTGTTGGAGTTAGACATCTGTGGAAGCACGCAAACAGCACAAGGAAGAAGAGGAAGCTTGGAGCACAACACACAATACTAAATGTATTACCAGTAGAATTTACAAAGATAAGTAGCCCATTAGGGCAAGAGGCATATATACAAGCCGAGGGGGAAAACCTCCTAAAGAGGGAAAAAAGTGCACCGGTGCTCCTAGAGTGTTCACACACATCACTACCCAAATATATCAACAAATCCCCTCTGGGAGTGATGCGGTGAACAAGGAGTTGGCACTCATGTATAAGGAAGTGCCAAGCTATATCAAATTAATCTACAAAAGGAATTAAGCCCAAAGCTTCATGGAAGGCTTCAAACTTCTCCCTATGTAAAGCCTTCGTAAAAATGTCTGCAATGTTCTCCTGTGTGGGCACATATGCCAAGCTGATCTCCTGAGCACGGAACCTCTCCCTGACATAATGATAATGCACCTAAATGTGCTTAGTGCGAGCATGGAACACAAGGTTCCTTGCAACTACCAATGCGCTCTAACTATCAGTGAAGATGGTGATGGGAGAAGACTGACCAACACCCAGGCACACACTCAATAGTCACTGTGAAAGCTACCCTATACTCAGTCTCACAATTGGAAGTGGCCACAGTAGGTTTCTTCTTGTTTAGCCAAGATATGCATGAGCTACCAAGCCTGAAGCAAAAACCACTAGTGGACACACGAGTGTCATAGCAACCATCCCAGATAGAGTCAGAAAAAGCATGAAAATCTAGTGGTAGTGATCCCCCTTGGGATAAAACAACCCAAGTAGTGGGGTACCACTCAGTACCAAAAGATGCGCTTAACTACTTGCCAATACTTGACTCCTAGGCAATGCATAAACTTCCTCATCTTTGAGATAGCAAACTGAATATATGGCCGAGTAATGCATAAGTAAATCAGGTATCCAACAGCCTCTTGATAGAGAACAACATCAAATGCATCTCCAACATCATGAAGACTCAATCGTAAACATTCAAGGCCAAAATGCTGCAATAATGTGTCAATACATTTCATTTGACACAAAGCCATTCCACCATCAACATGCATAAATTGAATGGCCAAATAATGATGCAAATGCCCCAAATCAGACATCTCAAATTAGGCATGCAAATCAGCCTTGAAATCAGCAATATGCTTCTCATGAGGACCAGTGAGAAGCATGTCATCAACATACAGAACAATGATCAGAAGCACATCATTCACACTCTTAACATATAAGGTGCTTTCAATTGGAATTTTCTCAAAACCATGTGCAATCAAATAGGCATGTATCTTTTCATACCAAGCACACAGTGCTTGCTTTAAATCATATAATGCCTTCTTTAACTTGCATACCTGGTTTTTATGCCCTTTTTGCACAAAGCCATGGGGTTGAAAAACATACACTCCGTCATGCAAGTCACCATTCAAAAATGTTGTTTTAATGTCTAGCTAATGTATAGTCCAACCATGAAGAGCTCCAAGTGCACAAATGCTACAAAGAGTAGTCATTCGACATGTAGGTGCAAAGTTCTCATCAAAATCAATGCCTCTTTCTTGCTCATAACCCTTTGTAACAAGCCTAGCCTTATACCTGTCAATTGTTCCATCAGGTTTATGCTTCAGCTTGTATACCCACTTAGTGCCAATGGCCTTCTTTCAAGGAGGCAAGTCATATAAAGACCATGTACCATTTTTTATGATAGCATCATATTCAAATTTCATTGCAGCCATCCAATGTTTAGAATTTTGTGCTTCATCAAATGAAACAGGTTCAGTCTCATCATAGAGACTAAATGCAGCCATAGCATAGCAATTTGATGCAAAAGAGGCACTATGAGAGCCTAAAAAAGTATTGTATGATAGAGGTGCATCTAATTTGCTATCACACAAATTCTGCACTAGCCATTTTGGCATAGTTTTTTCCTCCTCAATATCAGCTCTCTCATCAACAAGTGCATCATGAAAATCTGAATAAAAAATGGAATGATCTGCATCATCACATAAAACCTACAATGGTTGAGAAGTTGCCTCATTAGGACTAGCACTAAATTGTCCACCTGTAAAAAGAGGCAGCAAGGTATCATACATGTCTTTGGAGCTAACAAATATCTCCTTCATATATGAAAGTAAAGGCTGAATAGCATCTTCCACTAAAACAACATCACGGCTAACCAAAATGTGTCTAGTCTGTGGATGATACAGATGATAGCCTTTGCTTTCAAAATTGTACCCAAAAAAATACACTTTATTGCTTTATCATCCAATTTCTTGGGATCTTATTCAGGCACTAATGCATATGCCAAACAACCAAAAACACGCAAATGAGAAACTGATGGCTTGCAACCATGCCAAGCCTCATACGGAGTGATAGACTACAATGCTTTAGTGGGACACCTCTTAAGTACATATGCTGCACAAAGGACATCCTCAAGCCAAAACCTATGTGGTAAAGCCTGACTCTTGAACATACACCTTGCCATCTCCATGAGTGACCTATTCTTCCATTCAACAACTCCATTTTGTTGAGGTGTATATGGTACTATAGACTGATTTTTTATCCCACATTTAGTCGAAAATGTATTAAAGTTAGAAGATATATATCCCCCCCCCATCAGAATGGAGGGTGCCCATTTTACATGCTGATAGGTTTTCAACCAAAACCAAAACATTTCTGAAGCACATAAACACTTTCGACTTTGTTTTTAATGGATATACCCATGCATGCTTGGAAGAATCATCAATGAAAGTCACGAAGTAAAGATAATTTCCAAAAGAGGATGTTTGTATAGGACAACAGACATCACTGTGAACAAGGTGAAATTTGGAAGTAGCTCAAACTGAACGATCTTTTGGAAAGGAGGAATACTGCATTTTTCCCAAAATACATCCTTCACATACATGTTTACCGGGTTCCTCAAGTTTGGGCAAAGAGAATACCATTTCAGATTTCTACACGTGTAGCAAACTAGCAAAATTCAAATGACCAAAGCATGCATGCCAAAGCTTTGCATCTGACATAGCCTGAGAATCATGTACTGCACATGCTAAATCATTCATGGATCTTTCATAGTCTATGGGCTTATACAACCCACGACATAAAATGCCAAAAGCAATAATCACGTTACCATTTGAAAGATCATGAACTCTACACTTGTATCAACAAATTTCACAACCAAGTCAATCTTGGCTAAAGCCGAAACTGATAACAGATTCTTCTTGATCCCTTGCACAAATAAAGCATTTGACAAAGTGAAAGAACTACCATCAGTAGTAGCAGAACAATGCACATAACTCAACATTTAAGAATCCAATGATTATGAAACTTTGTATATTATACTAGACAGTAAGTTGAATCCAACATGATCTTACCAAGTCCCATGACATGATTAGAGGAGTTGTTGGTGCATGTGATAGGATTCCCTATAGGGGTAGGCTCGAGTGAAGTGAAGAAACTAGGTTGTGAAGTAATATGTCTGGTTTCCCCACTATCAAAGTACCAAACATCTGAGTCTACTACAGACATACACTACTCATGAGAAGATGGGTCAAAGCTACAAATAGTAGTAAACCACATTCTTCATTCTACACTAGATTAGCAGACTCTATTTTCGGTGTGGAGGTCTCTACAACAACCATTCCAGCCTCCTTCTTCTTTGCCTCTTTAACAGCCAGTTTTGGACAGCTCTTAATAACATGATCATTTGCTTTACAATATTTGCAAAACAATTTCTACTTTTCTGATTTCTTCCCGTCTTTGTCTTCCTTCTTCGAATCTGCAACATTTGTAGATTTCTACTTACTAGTAGAAGAGCTCTACTTACCCTTGCCCTTCTAACTAGCCAAGAAAGCTTCATCTACAACACCTATAATAGACCTATTTTGCCTGAACTAATCTTCCTGCAACAGAACAGAAACTAACTCTTCAAATGTTAAGGCATTTGGATTGCCTTTCATCATCAAACAAAGAGTAGAAGCAAAACTCAGATATGAGTTGGGAAGACCATTCACAATAGTTTGCACAAGTGAGCTCTCAAGAAGGACTTCATCAACAAAAATCAATTGTTCCTTCAAATCCTTGATCTTTGTCAAAAAACTGTCCATAGAATCACCTTCATTCATGTGCTCACTCTCCAACCATTTTTGGAGGTAAGCAACACGAGTCTCATTCCTAGCATGGTACAATGTGGTAAGTGTATCCCAAGCATCCTTAGTTGTTCTACAAGAGCGAATGTGAGGAACAATGGCATGTTTGATAGAAAAAGCTATCAATGCATGTGCTTGAGCATCTCTACCATCCCAAGGAATTTTCTCTACAGTAGGTGCAACAGGAACTGCAGCATGAATAGTAATCTGAAGAATATCATCATCTTCAATGCCATCTGCATCAGCTTCAATACCTATATTTGTGGGTATAATAGGACGTTTTTCAACACCCTGCACAATGTTCCATAGTCCTTTTGCAACCAATACATGTCGCATCATATAAGCCTACAATGGATAATTGGTACGATGCAACTTATCCTCAATAGCCAACATATAGAATACATCACTGCTTTTAGCTATCGCCACTGACTAAAATATCTTGATGCAAAAAAATATCTGAAAAAGTTCAACAGAACTACCCAAATGAGTTCTACTAAGACCTGTAGCAGACTTCGAGATGCTTATACTGGAGAACCAAAACTGGTATATATCTTTGGCATAAAAAGACAAAATAGCCAGCACAAGCACTGTGATAGTGCATTCAAAGGTTGAAAAGAGCTCAAATCATGATTTTGGCACCATAGAGCAAAGTCGTTTTGATCTCCTAAACACCTTGAGTATATGTACCAAATTTTGTGTGATTCTAAGACTGTGACTGAAGGAGTGTTGACAATGCCCGAGATGAAGTGGTGACTTGCTTTGATACCAATTGTTGGAGTTAGACGTCTATGGAAGCACGTGAACAGCACAAGGAGGAATAGGAAGCTTGGAGCACAACACACAATACTGAATGTATAACCACTAGAATGTACAAAGATAAGTAGCCCATTAGGGCAATAGGAAAATATACAAGACAGGGGAAAAAAACTTCGTAAAGAGGGAAAAAAGTGCCCCGGTAGTCCTAGAGTGTTCACACACATCACTACCTAAATATATCAACAGAACTGCTTCTCAGAATCATCTTCACTTCTGGATGCATAGTTGTTTTGTTGACTTCTATTATTTTGATTCTTCAACTTGCAATCATGTTCAAATTATCCAAGTTTTCCACAATTCCAGCATCCTTTACTATCATTACTTGAATCATTTCTTTGGAAATTTATGCAGCTTCTTTGGCTCCCCTACCTCGAAATTGTCCTCTACTTCTTGGATGATTCTATTGTTGACCTTGGTCTTGGTCCTTATATCTTCTTCCACTTCTAAAGCCTCTACCTTTGTCTCTTCCTCTACCAAAGTAGAGTGCCTGCTCAGAACTAGGTTTTCCTTGGGAGTTTGAGTCCTCATCAAGATTCTTTTCTTCAATAATCAACATGGATACCAGATGAGCAAAATTTGGAATATTTTTCCTAGTCTAAATAGATGTTTTGAGCTGCTTATATGTAGCTTCTACACCATGAAGGAACACGTACACCTTATCATCATCATCTACATTCATACCAATAGATGCAAATGACTCACATATGTTTTTTATTTTTAGGCCGTAGTCACTTACTAACATGCCCTTTTTCTCCAATGTATGCAACTCATTCTTGAGTTGCAGTTTCCATGCCTTGGTATTGGTCTCATACAATATGACCAAACTGTTCCAAGCCTCTTTCAGAGTCTTGGCATCCTGTATATGCCCAATCATGCTATCCTATATGTTAATAGATAGCCAATACATTACCTTTTGTGCTCCTTGATTCCATTTCTCATATGCTATTAACTTGTCCACAGTCTGATTTCTCTCTGGTAACTGTGAAGCATTTTCATTATCTCCTTTGATGTACTTCTCATAGCCTTTTCCCATCAGGAAATTCATCATTCTGAATCTCCAAGCATGGAAGTTGTTCTTGTCTAGCTTATCACTCATATGTTGACTCATTCCATCAGCACTTGCCATTTCTGTAGAAATTTGCAATACTACATAAAGACTAGAAGCAGTACTTGAATATTGTCACACTATGAAGTGATATTTGATCTCAAAAAAACATAGTTTTCATGTATCAATAGTACATTGAATCACTTGAAATTCTCAATCTAGAATATTTGAGTGTTTCCAAATAGAATGAAAGTTAGATTTTTTTAAATTGACTTGATTTCTATGTGGGTCCCACCTTATGGGCTCAAAATGGAGGTTGAGATGGCTCTGAAACTGAAACCTGAGAAAAAAATTGACCCTAAAGGGCTAACTCTCAAAAATGTTTTGATGCCTTCTACCTTCACACCAATTTTTGTAGCAATTTGAGGTCATTTTTGAATCATGATTTCTCCACGCCGTCTCGCATACCCTTCACTTTTGGCCTTCTCCACAAGCTCTCTACAGCTGCGCTGGCTCTAATGCCATGTCACGAGAAAGGAGATAAGGAAGAGAGCTCACACACACACTCTTACAATCAAAGAGGAGCACACCCAAATTGAGACAAGGAAGAATGATCTTCTTCTTCTTCTATTACATACAAGGAATGTACAAGAATGACCTAATACAACAATGCATCTAGTGCAATATATAAAGAACAAAACATAAGGAAAATTCTAATGTCCACAAGTGATTGAGCTTGCAAGAAAAAAATATTGCATCACTCTTGGTAGCTAAATCTAGTAAAGCTCAATGAAGTATCTTTGACATATACCCATCTACCACTATACATGTTAGTAAAATAAAAAAGTGATACGTATCATCCTGGATCATCACATGTTGGGCTTGATATCTCAACATCTCATTCCTATGCATGGACATGTAGTAGAGAGATAAAGAGGGATATGTGGATAAGCCCATCTAGACCATATCAAATCATGCACAACCATTTCTTTGTTTCAATGTTTTTACATAAGTGATTTTCTATTTGCTACACCATCAAACTTTGGATGTTGTAGTCATTATAAATATCCATGAAAAACTCTAAATTATTGTAAGCAAAATGCATATGTAAGAACCTAGAGAAATATTCATGGGGTTGAGGGCCTCAACTAGGGTAAATGTTGGGATAAAAATAGAATTACTATTTCATACTTGATTTGTATGTGGCTTTTTCTTGATGCAGTTTATTCAAATCATGTTTCTCCTACCTCTTGCTCCAAAGAATTGATCAATAGCACCATATTGTTTAGTTCTCACCAATCTTAATTTTTCTTCTCATATATCTTTGATTTCATGTAGATCCTATTGGGTGCACAGTTATCGTGTCTCTATTCCATGATTGATGCAAAAGTTCATCAATGGAGAGATGTGGCACAAAAGACAAATTCACCATCTCGATGTGTGCATTCATTCTTGTATTTCATTCTAGTTTTGAGCTTTAAAGACACATTAAATTGATGCCATATTATCAAATCTCCCCCTCAAGCTCAAAAGGACCCAATGACGAGAAAAGGAGATGTCAATTGGGATGAAGCTCAAAGATTCTAGGGTACTCTATCACACCAAGTCCATATCATTTACATGAATGTTTCATGCATAGCAAACTTCTCTCTTATCTAGCATCTTAATTAGTATGTCCACAAGCTTGAAAATCCAAAACTTGTCCGACTCACTCAAGAACAAGCAAGGGAAGTGAATGAGTGGATTGATATATATATGTGAGTCATATTAATCCTATCCCAGCATATTAGTAATAGCATGATCAAAGATATACATGACTCAGACTCATCCAAGAAGGTGTGGAAGGCTTTGGAAAGATTATACTCCATCTCCACTAAGGCTCAAAAGATTCAACTTAAGAATGAGTGGGAAAACTTAGGGAAGGATTCAAATAGCATCATCAATGATTGTATCCACATGGGTGATAAAAAGTGAAGGTCATTTTCCACTTTGCTATATACTACACAAAGGAATGCTACAATTGTCACAAGGCGATACACTTTGCAAGATATTGTTACTCAAAGCACAATGAAAAAAATTACAAAAAGAATCAAGGTGAGTTCCAAACTACTTCAAATACATTGAAGAAGGATAATATCGTAGCAATTATGCAAAGTTTTGGTAAGGAAAGATGGCATAGACACCATATGGTACATCGAAAGTGGATGCTTAAATCACATGAGGTGCGATAGGGGAATATTTTTCAATTCACATGAACCAAGCATATAAGGGCATGTACAAAGAGGGGATGACATGAAGAATATGATTACACACATAAGTGATGTTCCTTTGAATGAAAGTCAAAATGCAAAGTGTCTCAAAGATATAGAATGGGAAACTAAACTTTCTTTAATTGCATCACCCTAGGTCGTTTATCAATTCGTTCTACCATCTCATTTCATTTCTGAAAGAAAATATGTCTTCATCAACCAAGTACAAAGACTCTATCTAGTCATTGCCATGAGAACATGAAAAGAAAATGGGTGAGGAAGGTGGGGTTCCTCCCACTAGGTAGATCCTTCCCTCCAAATCCCCAAAACAATGTCATTGAATATTTTCTTTGATAAGTTTAAATGCATTCAAGGATTATTTAATAGTTCTAACCATACGTCATCCTCTAATGGTCCCAACTTGTGTGGAAAAATTAAAGGGATGAAAAAAGTAAATGTACAATTGCTAACAAAGAGACAAAGCCAACTCAAAGAGCAACGATAGGTAATACTAAAGCACATGGTATAGTCTCCTTACTTCAAGGCCTATGACCTACACTAAATGCACTAAGGATTTGCATTGAAAACAACATTCTTCCTCTTAAAATCTGTATGCCTAGAGTTCAATTTCAAGTGAATGGATACATTTATTTCTTCTACCATAGTAAACAACACGTATATTTAGTTATTGCACACAGCCAGTTGTATGTTTTAAGTATCCCAATTTTCCCTTTAAAATGGTTCTTTGTGTTTGACCCAATGAAGGATAAACCCTCTCAAATTCTAATATGGGTTCAATTTCATGGCCTTCCTTTTCGTTTGCATCACTTTCTCAGGTGCTAGAGTAGGAAAATCCTAAGGATGAAAAAGGTACAAGGATGTAAATCCTAGATGTAACATCTAATATTAGAAGTGATCACGGACAAAAACATTTCTTACAAATTAAATATCATGAACAAAAAAGCTAATGTAGATCACACTCAAGAAATCTTGTACAAAAATCTCCCTAATTGTTGCTATATATGCCATAAACTAGGTCACTAACACTAGTGACTAATCATACAGACTAGCACTACAAGGAAAAAGTGAATAAGATACAAAATAAAGAAGATAAGGAGTAGGATCAAGAACAATATAATGATGAACTTACAACAAAAAAGAGTAGAATTAACCACATAGGTAATAGATCTAAACTAGAATATGTTGAGAGTAAACCTCAAACCCCATCCAACAATTGATTCTATTTTCTTCAGGAAAATTGTCAGATCAAAGACGGTCTTACTTCCCCTCAAACTTCCAAATAGGACCTAGAAGGTAACTTCATTGATGCAATTTATTCTCAATCTACATTTTTTGAATTTAATAGATAGAAAGATAAAATTCATTCCTCTTTGCCTCCATTAGAACAAGATATGATGGTGATCAACCCCTAGGTCCACACAAAGAATAAAGGAAGTATTGGGTCAAAAAGAAACCCTACATGGTTCTCAAATAATAGACCCTTAAATAAGAAGTATTAAGGTTGAGGGTAAGCATCTTTTCTTTTTTTTCAATGAATATTATGTCTTTTAATTGCAAAGGAATTTCTAATTGAACCAAGTGTAGGATTTTATTTCATTGTATTAATTCTCTCTCTTTGCATAATCATATTATTTTTCTTTTGGATATCAAGTTTTATACCTTCATCGTTATTTGGAACCTTGATCTGCTTTCTAGCCAGCACCACTCACTTTTTACAGATCATGATAGGGTTTCTAGGGGTGCTAATTGGGATATTCCCTGCACCCTTATGTTTTTTATTAATCATGTGGATATCAATATTAATCATAGATGGATCAATTGTAGTATGGATCCCTCTTTCGAGTTTTAACCTTGTTCTTGTGTATGCTCCCAAGATTAGTAGTGATCACTTGAAGACTTTGGACTTGATCTCAAGTCTTCCAAGTACACTCATTATTATAGGTGATTTCAACATGGTTATTGATTTTCCTACCTGCAAGATTGGAAAAGGTTAGACTATTGAAGGATCTGAAAAAAATGATGCTTGTTTTTCTTATAAATTTACATGGAGCTATGATCTTGCTCCTCTTTTTAATCTTAGTGCAAGGATTGATTGATCTTATATCTATAATGATCTTAACATTCATCTCTCTCCGAAAAAGAAAAATTTTAACTTATATGCATACTTGTAATCATATTTCCAACTCATATGATGTAGTTATTTCTAATAGCTCTTTCAAAATCAACTGGCCTCTCTTAATTCGTGAACTCTTATGTTATGATGCTACTAGAAACATAGAAATGAGGATAAACAATTTTATGTGTAATTATTTATCTCAGATGAATCATACACTTAGAACTCATAAGCTCCAAAATGTTAGGATGAAGTATAAGTTTTAGAAGCAAGCTATAAATAACAAAGAATGGGTTTTAGCACTCCCAAAAAAGTGATGCTGACTAGCAATCACACATGATATGAGCATAATCAAGTGGTGGATTGACCTAAAAATGCTTAACATATCAAACGAAGAGCTTATGATCCAAGAGAATAGAAGCATGTGCATATGTAATGGTCAACACATGGAATAGACAAAGCAGAATCTAAGGGAAGTAAACATACATGCACACACACATTTTACTCACTAGATGCATATCAGCCACACATAGTATCTGACACAAAAATGGAAATATTTCCTACCTCTAATGTGGACAATAGAAATTTCATTTTGAAGCCCTGAATGAGACCCTTCTACACCAAGTTGCTTTGATTCATTCTGACTCTCTTGCGCAATGTTATGGCCACAAAATTAGGTTTTAATAAATACCTAACTATAGTTTGATGTTCCTAAGACCTATACTAAGTGAGAGAATGATAAAAAAAGATGAGATGGAGTTAAATAAATTATCTTAGCATGCATTCCATGCCATAGACATGCATAAGATCTCACAAAGAAGGAGATAAGAGGTTACTTCTCTATTACAATTAAAAGAATTTATGCATAATAAGAAGAATCGACTTATATAAATGTGCCCTAACTTATGAAGTTTGTTACAAATGAATTGGTCACTTCTGAAATAGATTCCTAAAAGAATTTTTTTAATTATGATACATTTATACTATGAGCCCCACTTATGTGCATCTTTGAAGTAGCTCTTCTGCTTTCTTTCCCCCAACACTTTCCCCCTCTTAGTGTATGTTGTCCCTTATAAAAATTCATGTCCTTATTACAGGCATCAATGGTAGTAGTTCAAAGCTACAAGTTATCTAAGATGTGATTGATAACTCAAACACCATAAATTTGTTTACAATATCATCTTCACATCATAAGTATTCCTAACATTCCTTTGATCATTGCACTACTCTTTATAGATTTTGGCACCAACCTTCCTATGGCAACTTGCACACTCATAGTCACTAGTTGATCTTCCAATATGTAATATGTAATTATTGTAAATCAACAACCTTTACATCCATCTTTTGATGTGCTTTTGTTGGTTAGGCCACAACAATTTTTTCCTTATGACTTCAATTTCTTTTCATCCTCTTATTGATTTCTACTTGTTTGGTTGGAGCCTTAGTGACTTGCTTACTCGTATAAGATCCCATACTCTCCTCTTCCTCAAAAATGGTTTAATTCTAGTATCTCATGTAACATTGGTATATCTTCTACTCACTTTGATTGATACTAATTGCATACTTTAACATGTGTCATTTCCATTGTTATAGTTTGAGTGGGTCATTAGAGGCTACTTGGATTGAAACAAAAAGTTAATCTCATAAGCTACATTAAGATAATCACTAATTCTAGTGGTAATCTTCAAGGAAATCTCTAATTGTTGGTTGAAATCCTATGAAAAATTCTTCAAGATATTGTAAATAAGCATTAGGAAAAAAAAGATGTATCTTGAAAAATATGCCACTATAGTATCTTGAATAAGGGGTATGGATGAATCAAAGAGTAGATCTTTTATACCTTGTTGAATGCTAATAAACTCTTGGGAGGAAAATTTTTGCATGTTTGAATATGTTCAACAATGTGAGAATCATGCCCAAAATTTTATTGGCCATCTTGACTACCAATGCTAGTATGTTCCTATGTACTTTTACCCCATACTCTATGGATTGAATCATATAGTCTTCATTGGAGAGGTGATCTTTCGGTGTACTTGGTGACATAGGATGATTCAAATCATCTTTTTGGAATATTATTTTGCCTTTGAAAACCCCAATTTTTTTTCAAATCACACTCGCAAGGTAGTGAAAAAAATGAGGGGTTTTCTTGCATATAGTATGGAGCATCAATCCAATGTGACATTAGATTTGTATTTTTTCCCTAAATTCCACCATGGAAGGTCTCTTTGCCAAAATCTTCTTGGAAATAGTTAAAAAAGTCATGTTGAAAGTTTAGATCCTTTTTGAGATTTTTCTTGGTAATCTACTTGATATACGTGTGTGTTTGTTCTTTTATAATGCCAAAAGGTGGAGGATATGGATGCAATATGGAATGCATATTCTTGTATTTTATATTATGACTATGCATCTCATTAATAAATCATCATCATCCCTCCATTTTCCACTTATTTTTCAATAAAATGTTCTATTTTTATCATCAATTGCATCCCTTGTAGCACTTCTACAAATCCCTTGTTATAACATGGACAAGCATATTCAAATTTCTTTTGAAGCTCTTGTACACACAATCGTTGTACCATGCACCACTAGAATTGGGACATGCTCTTAGGCGTCCCTCCATCATCACACTTTAATTTGGAGCTTATGCTCTACAATGTATTTCCACACGTGAATTGTGATAATTTCACTAGGGCATCATCGACACCCAGTCGGTCATAGTCTCAAATCACATAAAAATTCATGAGCATACTCAGGGCAATTAGGAGTTCAAACAAATGCACTATCAAGCGCCTATGTAGGAAACTTTGTCCTTTTTTACCAAGCATATACAAAAATTCGGTTCACCAACAAGCACCTCGAAGTCTGCTATAGGTTAGTAGAGCTCGAGAGGGTGGTTCTCTTCAAATTTTTGAAATACAATCACTTTTTGGCATATGGATATTTATTCTGTGTCCATGAATGAAAGGAAAGATGTATTTTGTATGCTAGTCATTGAGAATAGGTTGGATGGTACTAATTACCCATTATGTGCATATAAGATATGTCATTTATTGGTAGCAGAAGGATTGTAGAATATTTTGTAGGGTGTTGAAAGATGTCCTACTACACCTGCAAATATAGTTATTGAAGGTGATGGAGATGGCATTGAAGATGAAGATCTTCAAATTCGTGTTCATTTTGTGGTTGTGTTACACCTACTATAGAGCAAATTTGTTGGGATAGTAGAGATGCTCAAGCACATGCATCGATAGCTTTGTTTACCAAGCATGCCATTATCCCTCACATTCACTCTTACAAAATAGCAAAGGGTACTTGGGATACACTTATCACTTTATACCAAGAAAGAAATGAGGCTTGTGTTGTTTACCTCCGAAAACATTCTTGATTGCACATGGTTTTGAGAACAGTCCAACTCAGAGCAGCTTATATGTTAAGCATGCAAATGATGTACTTTTGATCATCATTGTGTATGTTGACATGCTGCTTGCTGGTCTAATGAGAAGCACATTATTCAAGAGATGTCAGATTTGGGGCATTTGCATCATGCAAGTTGATGGGGGAACGGCTTTGTGTCAAACAAAATATATTGACACATTATTGCAATGTTTTGGCCTTGAAGATTGCAAACCTAATGCCACTCCTATGGAAATAGATCTATGGTTGAGTCTTCATGATGTTGAAGATGCATTTAATGTTGTTGTCTATTAGTAGGTTGTTGGATGCTTGATTTACTTATGTATAACTTGGTATGATATTCAATTTGTTGTCTCTCATATGAGGACATTTTTGCATTTCCCAAGTCTCAAGAATCGGTAGGCAGATAAGTGCATCTTTCTCTACTTGAGTGACTCTAATTGGGCTAGTTTCTATGACACTCTTGTGTCCATCAGTGGTTTTTCCTTCATGCTTGGTAGCTCATGCATATCTTGGTTGAGAAAGAATCAGCCTATTGTGGCCACTTCTAGTTGTGAGGTTGAGTATAGGGCAGCTTTCACAGTGATTTTTGAGTGTGTGTGGCTGAGACGCCTCTTAGTTGATTTGGGTGTTGGCTAGTCTTCTGCCACCACCCTCTTCATTGACAATTAGAGTGCCTTGGAAATTGCAAGGAAACCTGTGTTCCATGCTTGCAGAAAGCACATTGAGTTGCACTATCATTATGTCAGGGAGAGGTTCTCCATTGGAGAGCTCAGTTTGGCATATGTGCCCACACAGGATAACATTGCAAACATTTTCACAAAGGCTCTACCTAGGGAGAAGTTTGAATATTTTCGCAAAGCTTTGGGCTTATTTACTTTTGTGGATTGATCTCTTTTCACATATCTTGACAACCTTATATATGAGTGCTAGCTCCTTGTTCACTGCATCACTCCTAGGGGGATTTTTTGATATATTTTGGTAGTGATGTATGTGAACAAATTAAAACCATCAATACACTTTTTCCCCTCTTTAAGAGGTTATTTCCCGTGGCTTTTATATGTGTCTATAACCCTAATAGGTTACTTATCTTTGTACATTCACTTGGTAATTCATTCACTATTGTGTTGTGCTCCAAGCTTCTTCTGTTCCTTGTGTGTTTGTATGCTTTCACAGACCTAAAACTCCAACACTCCGCTACTTATTTCATTTGATTTTTGTATTCAATGCAATGTTTTGTATAATCCCTATGTAATTGATTCTTTTTGTGATTGTTTCTCATTTTTTGCCTCCACACCCCAATTTAGATTTCCCTTCCTTCATTTTTGCTTCCAAATATTCCTTTTGATTAACTTAGGTTGTGTCCACATCAAGAGGTTGGTCCTAGATTGAATCTTGCATTAAATTATCATTTGATTCCCTCAAAGTTTTAACTTCACACATCAATCCTTAGATTTTATTTTTGATATTGAGAATTTCTTAGTTATTTATGAATTCTTTACCTAGGGTGCACTATTATTGTTCTACAATTCCTTGGGATCTTCTTCCAACTACATGTAGTTGTTCATGAGCTCTATGTGTGGTACTTATCATTATAGTTTAAATACAAGGTGTCATGTCATACTTGGAGAGAAGTTTCTTCCTTCATCACCATCCCTTGCCTTGTTCTTAATTTGTCTATCTCTTTCTTCAAGGTCTCATTTTTCTCTTGTGATTTCAATGTTTCTATTTTTTCGATTCTAATTCCTATTTATTTTCTACCATTGAGACTCACATATCCATCACTCCTTCAATCATCATCCTCACTAAGATATTCAATTGGTTGATGCATACTTGGATCCAAGATGCAACAGGATTAGATGGGGTGGATGAATTCCTAGCTTCTACATCCCTTTGCACATGTATCATCTTATTAACAAGTTGTTTAAATTTGAGCTTCATTGACAATTCAAACACGTGTCAATATAGTATTCATTGTTTTCATAAAAGGAATATTGATAGGAAGAACGCATGTACATTCTTGTGGCTTCAATGGTGTAATCATATCATGAGTGTCTATAGACACTACTGTGGTAGGTGTAGTGTAGTCCATCTGTAATTACATGGGCAGGGTCTTCATCAAGGTGTAGGCATGGGTGTGAATGGCAAGTGCCGCAAAAAAACGTAATAACAATTGGTCACTCCATGGTGATGTTCTCTTTTTCAGGTCAATTAGACATTTCATTTATTTTTTACCATTATCCATCATCTTCAGATCCAATTATTGTAGAGAAAGTAGTAGGAGATTCTCTATCATATTGACCATATGTTCTTGAATATGTTGAGAATTCTTCTAGATATTGCTTTTCTTCAAAACGAATGGGATACACCTTCAACTCTTTTTCATGGATTTTTATTCATTGTTTGCAAATGACGGTTTCAGTAATAGTGGCCTTATAAATCCAAATTCATATGTCCACCCATATCTTTTGCCTTGTTTCCAATAGTGCTAGTTAAATATCATCATTTTTAATCGGCGGATGGAGGTTCTGCTAATGTGGATTGAGGAACTTGGTGCATTCTCTTCTTTGGTGGAGGTCTTGGCTTAAGCTCTCTTGCTTTCTTTTCTCTTATCGTGTGTGGTGATAAAATCGATTCAAGTGTGGATTCTATCATCACTTTCGTTGCTTTGGGAATCGACATTCATTTCATAAACTTTGTGATAACATCGTGTGAGAGCTTTTTTCAATCTATTCCTTGCATTCAAGGCGTGATAGATTAATATTTTCAAGTTTGACCCTCCATTAAGTGTATGTTTTTAGGCCCATTGTTTTGTTGCTTCCATGAAGCTTTCTTGTAGATATGGGGTCAAAAATATATAGCTTCCTGAACTCCTCTATGCATGAAAAAATAGTTGAAATATGAAATTATATGTTGAATGTATCTATTCATATTTGCGAAGCAAAAATATTGATGCACAAAATGGATTGTGATTTCAATATCCTCCCTTTCTATTTCTTCAAATGTCTTATGATTTGGATCCTATTTTTCATCTTTGAGGTCCATAGTTCCATCTTTTATCCATCCAAATGTGGTTTTGATGAGGTCAAAAGAGAACATAATAACCTTGGATGTTCCATCAAAGTATATCATTTGGGCTACTATTGTTGAATTGTCATCCTCTAGCATATGAATTGTGTTAATTACCTAAATGCATTTTTCATCATCAATCATGTATAGTTACTATTGGAGGTATCAATGTATCAATGTAGCTTTTCATGCTTCCTCACCTTCATTAGTTTTATGTACTTGCTAAAACTCCTTAGTGAGGGTGTAAATTTTGATGACTCACATCCAAGCTCTAAATGGTGACTTTTAAGGTAAATTGATTGATAGGCTCGCCCCCAATACAATTTCTTCACAATTTTTTGACACTATTTGGAGGGAAGAGTGTTGCTAATTGTTTCCTTTTTGGATGGCATTTATTGACATTTAAGAACTTGAAGACTATCAATACGCATGACTTTGATTGAATGCAATTTATTCTCTATATATCAAACATTCTTAAGTTCAATGGCAAATATCAATGATTCACGTGTCACTAGAATGTCTCATTGATTTCTTTGTATACATAATTCATGTTGTACTCTACTTGTAATGAAATTATGTGCTCTCCTAGTCATTGAATTCCAATAATTTTCTTTCTTATGGTTTTTCCTCTTTAATGTTTTTCTTTTTGTTTTCTCTTTCTTTTTTTATGTATTATTTTCTTTTTGGTAAGTCAAATGAAGTTTAAATATATTCAACTATAACTATGAGAAAATTGTGATGGTTAGTGAAACAAAAAGAATAACCACTATCCTAATAGACCAATCCTAGTGTACAAGAAGGTAAGACCTATTTCCATTGAGGATGTAAAGAACTAAATAGAGATCCAAAGCCAAGTTTCTAGGGGCAAGGCCCTAGTATTAGGCCCTATTAATGCATAATTTAGGTGCAAGGTAATTTATGTGTGCATTGAATTCGAGAGCCTACTTCCTAAAGAGTGATTCTGCAACAATTCAATTTCTTGTGCCTCCATATCCAAATTGTTGTTTAAGGATTTATGATTTTGTTGAACAGATGGAGTCATGTTGATGTTGCATTTATATCCTTGATGATCGAGTCAGTAAAAGAATATAATGAGCCCTTGTGTGCTTGTGCTTAAGAAGTTAAGGCATGCCTAAAAGTAGTAGCTTTAGAGGGATTGTTAAGCATTTGGACTAAAAAGATGCTCCTTTGTTTGAGCCTTCTAGATTTCTTCTCTTGCAATTACTCATAAGGGTATTGTTTGATATCCATTTCCACTGAGAGTTTCATTGAACCTCTATTAGCTTTATAGGGACCCATTTTGGCTTGAAGTTCATAATCTTAGGGCTTGATGTAGAGGCTAATTTATGGATTCTTGATTTTTTATGTTGATTCCTGGTTGGGAGTGGCAATGGGGAAGAATGAACTCGAATTCCATTGTATACCACCCATACTTGCTTGACATTTGTGGTTTGAGCAAGAGAATTCCTTTTATTTTTCATGAGGTTTTTCTAGATGCTCACCTCTCTAACTTTGTCGGCCTCACTATGGCTCCCATCATTTACAAGTATAATAGGTTTGGGATAGAGAATATGGATGTGATTCTAATGGATTTAGTGATTAGTGTGGTTTAGAGAAGCAAGATATTGCTCTAAGAGTGGAGAATTAGAAGGTTTTAAATACGAAGAATTTATTTGGGATAGGATAATGAAGAATTCATGCAACATGCAGATAGTTTGATTTGAATCCTCTCCTAGAGACATATTTCTCTCTTCTAGAAAGCTAAAAACCTCTCTCCAATGATCTTTGAAAACAACATTTCTTGAGCTATGTTTAGTGTAATTGGATAATCATATAGACAATCTTGGCTCAAGATTATGTCCTCTAGAATATCATTGTCTCTACAAACTAGAATCATAAGCATCATGCTTGAATTACCTAGGTGGATGGAGAAAAGGCTTCTCCAAGACATTTAATTTGATTGCCTCTTATACCAAGCATGTATGTTTGTCGAGCGATCTCTAGGACAAGGGTTACTATTATTGAGGCTCTAATTATGCTTAGAGATACTCCAATATCTATTGGGGAATCAAAATAGAATGCACTCACTGTTTCCAATACCTAGCTTTAGATATAGTCTTCCATCAATAAATGTTTTTCATTGTTCTATCCAACCTTGATAGTTAACCATGGGATTTTGTTAAATATACTATGTTTGTCTCTCTTCAATTTTTCTCATTCTTTTTATCATCAAATTCTCTAAAATTTCTTCTCATGCTTCTTCTTAAAATTTCCCCTCTTCTTCTTGCCTATTTTGGGCTTGATGCAATCATGTAAGCATTTCTTTAGAGAGTTGCTCCTTAAATAACATTATTGTATGCCCACTACTATGGTCAAAAACGAATTCTCTATCTAGGGTGGCTAAGCTAATAATTCACCCTGATGAGATCATATTTATGAGTAAGGGCCTATAGCCTCTCCTCTGAAGCTTCTTTGCATGTTTCTTTAGTGTGTATACCAATGCCAATTCTCTAAATTTTAGCTCTTCCTTTTGATATGTGCATCGTGTCCTTTCTATTTACATTTCACCACATATATCCATGCAATTGCTTGTAGATATGTTTCTTGCAATTTCTCTATTTGATATAGTTTTCTTTATAACTTATGTTTTCCCAACTTATAATTTTTGGAAACACATAAAGTTGGCACTAAGAAATCAATTGAGAACATTGTAATTTGGCCATAAGCCAAATTGGATGGGCTGCTCCCAAGAGCCATCTTATATGATTTTTAGAACCACTAAACAACATGATGTAATTGCTTTTCTCAATGAGATCTTCCACTATTGTCTATCTTGGTTAGAATGGTGCAAAGCACGTTATGTGAACTTTCAATCTGCCCATTAGTATCTGGGTGATAGAGATCAAAAATTCATTAAGAAGTGATTCAACCAACTCTTTGATGAGGTGGGTGCCTCTATTGCTCACAATCTCTATTGGGAGCCTAAATCTTCTCACATGTTCAAATAGGAACTTTGGTGTGGTTTGTATATCAATTTTTTGTAGTGCCTTTGGCCTCTACCCATTTGACTAGATAGTCAGTTGCCTCTATAACATATTTGGCATGGTAACCTCTTGTTACTTTATAGGTCCAATAAAATATATGTCCCATTTGGAAATAGCTCTAGCATTAGGCATTTGATGTAATAGAATCGCATCCCTTCTAAGTGGCTACTTAGTTCTCTACAAATAATTGCATCTCTTGACATAAAATTCTACATCCATATTAAGTTTCCACCACCATATTCATGCAATGAAGATCATTTTCATAGTTCTTTCCATGGCCTCAAACACACTTGGATAAGCCATCTCTAGTATATAAAGATACTTAATTTTGTGAATGCACAATCCTAACTATCTGGCTTGACCCCTCTTATAATGTTTTTGCCAAAATAATGTAATCTTTAATTTTTTTCTTCTAGTGCCTGCTTTCCTAGCCCCTAGCCCCTATAGGGTATTTTTTGTGTTTTATAAACTCCACCACTCGTTTATGCTAGTGAGGTGTTATGTTTAAGTAGCTAGGGAAGTATTTCTAACATTGCTCTTTCTCCATGCATTCTTGACAAATCTTCATATATTCGTGAACATCTTTTTGCATTTATGGTCAATACACTCCAAATCTATAAAAAAAAATTGAATGTTTTAGGCTTGGCTCCATATGTCTTCCAAATAGTCTCATGAGACTCTTATATGAGTGATTTCCTTTTATCAACCACTATGCATTTAGCAAGACCATTTGAGTCTTTGAAATATAAGCTACATGATATGATATCGTAGTTCTAGGCTCTTACAATATCTTGTTCACTTCTTGGACTTATTTTATGTTTAGATAACAATAGGAACTACTTGTTCTACCCAAGAGGCAACTACTTCCAAGTTGAATAAGTAAGCATTTAGTAGCTCATCAGCTAGTCATATCAACCTCTATGGATATTTGTACACTATTTTTGCACTCACTAATCTCCCAATTCAGAATCTGCAATCGTCTACACTATAGACCGAAGGTCAACTAGGCTTCTTGGCTAGAGGGAATTCCTAGGTACATTACCCTTAACTTTTCCTACATTGTACAGTATATTTTATTTTCTTACCACACTAATAGAATACATTGCTCAATGTGTCCAATATCACTATACTATGTTAATCTCAAAACAATCACCATAATACTGATTCTTAACAATAACAACAAAACTTTAGTAACACCATAAGCACACGGCTCAATAATTTACACTTCTTCACTAGCCATTCACTTCTAGTACGGTACGTTAAATTCACACTCTTTCTGTTCATCACCAAGTGGATTCCATTAAAATGGTTGCTTTGAAGAGGTAGCACCCCTTTACATCTTTTTGGGTAATATTTGCATTTTGGGAAGTCTAATACTAGCACATATGGAGGACCCGGACCCAAAAGTTATACTAAATATAGATTATTGATCTGATACTCGAATGATATTGGCTTTGCTTCATAAGAATCAAATAGTTGAGATTGCATAGGAGTCTTGAATCCATCTTTAGCTTTGAAAAAAATCTTATATTTCTCGTATGTATAACATGGAGGGTCTTGTTCCCAAGGAGAATCTCCCTCCATTGGAAGGATTTCTACTTCTAGAGGATCAACCAGACATGGAGCCACTTCCAATAAGAACTGGCATGGTTGTAATCAACCAAAATGGAAAGGACCAAAGCATGTGAAACCTATATGCACATTGTGGTCAAGACCATTGTAAGTGTTAGAGCCTATTATTTTGGGGACCATCATCGATCTCTAAGTCATGGTGCCATTGCAAGCTGATAAGATTTTCCAAAATTCATCTTAACCCTTGACAATCTTGTTGGGTAAGGATGCTTGGCCATAATGTTGCACAAGAATATTGTGAGCCCTCTATGAGAGTTGTTTCTTGAAGTGGAGAACCTCAAAGTTTTTCAAATGATGAGCATTCTCCATGATCTCATTGTAAAAGGTCACTCCACTTTTCATGAGTTTGTGGCCATTTATGAAGTATTTCTTATCGAGGGGCAGCTCTGTTGAGTTGAGCCAAATGTTCCGATCAAGAGGGAGAATTCATTGGCAAGTGGGAAAATAAGATCACATCTTGACATGCTTCCAAGAAGTAAATTTCTCTTCTAAAGGAGATTAGACATTTGAATTGGAATTCTTAGTTTCCATATTAGATTGTGATTAAATCAAAACCTATCTATGTAGGATACTCGCATGGGAAGCTCCTCGTGATATAGTGTTTGAGTACACAGCGTAAAATCATGAACTAAAGAACATTCTATTTATCCATTTGGCCATCATTTTTTTTGCTAATCTAGCTGATATCCAGAAGACCTAGACCCTCGTTAGATTTGGTGAGGGAGTAGATGGAGTACTTGACCTTCAACATCCTCTTCCTCTAAGTAGTCAAAGCCCAAATAAAATCCAAGGGAACCGATTTAAGATTAGACAACTATGAATTCAAAGGAATAAATCCGGATAGATGATAAATAATTGATGGGACAATGAAGTTGTTGTGGAGAAATATTTTGTGGGGGGACATTGGGATGAATTTTTTCCCAACAAAAGACTTTGATTTTTACTTTATCAAGAATCTAGTTCCACTTGTTGCTAGGAGAGACATTGAAGCCCATTAGCATCCCAAGCAGTCTAAAACTTTCCCCATTGATAATTGGTTGGCACTTGGCATTAGCTATAAATTCAAGCGAGGGACTCCTGAACTATTTGACCAAGGTTTTATTGTGGTTGATAATGTATCCACTAGCCATGTGATAGGTTGTACGAGCATAAAAGAAGCATTCCAGGTCTTTGATATCATAATAGATGGTAGCATTAGTGTCGTCTGCATAGTCCCCCTATCTGCCAAGGATAGTGATCCCATGAAGATTGCTTTTCATAAATTCAATGTGGAGAGCCAGCCTAATGCATTAGTAGCAACAACGTATTAGCAGGGAGCCAAAGGACATACTTTTCTGATCAAATTCTTAAGCCAAATAGGCCTAGTTAGGGTACCATTGACCGCCACTTTACTTGAGGTGTTTGCAAATCATTGAACTACATGAATGTAGTAGGATCCAAACCCACAGTGGTGTAGGGCGTGCAAAGTAAAATCCTAGGAGATCATGTCATATGCTTTTTCAAAGTCAATTTTGAAGAAAACAAAGCATTGAACTTTAGAACAAGCTTGGTTGATTCCTTCCCAAAGCGTGACAAGAGTGTCCATAATAAATTTGCCATGATGTTTGGCTTATGCATATGTGCCATCTCAGTTGAGGCATAAATTGGAACCTAAAGCTGAAAAGTATGTGTTCATTGGATATGATGATAAGCAGATGGTTTATAGGTTGTGGAGTCCATCCACAAAGCAATTCCTTGTATCAAAGGATGTTACATTTGATGAGGAAAGTACTTGGTATGCAGGTACAATTAATAATCATGCACGTGATGAAGAAGTTTTGAATCAGAAGAAAGGTAAATCGAAGGTTCAGATATTTGATGAAGAAGAGAACAATGAATTACAAGTTGAAGTTGAAGAAGTGCCAAGGTTTGATCCAGAATGTGATGAACCAGAAACTTCAAGAAGTGGAGAACTCATAAGGTCATCAAGATACAAATGGGTACCTACAAGGTATAGCTATGACACTTCTTTTTTTACTACTAAAGATTATGTTGACATGGTGAAAGCAGATGAAGACCCTTCTACATATGAAGAGGCAAAAGGTAAGGAAAATCGGGAGAAAGCTATGGAGGAAGAGTATGTTGCATTGATGGAGAATGAGACATGGGATTTGCTTCCTAAACCAAATAGTCAGAAGATCATTGGATGCAAATGGGTCTACAAGACAAAGAGATATGTAGATAGAAGTGTGTCTAGGTATAAAGCTAGACTTGTTGTGAAAGGGTATGCTCAGACATATGGTATAGATTATGATGAGACCTATAGTCCTGTGGCAAAGATGACAACCATAAGGACACTCATAGCCATTGGTGCATGTAAAGGTTGGAGATTATGTCAATTAGATGTGAAGAATGCTTTTCTTAATGGTTATATTTTAAATGATTTTTTCATGGAGCAACCAGAAGGGTTCAAAGATAAAAGGTATCTAGAATATGTGTGTAAGCTCAAGAGAGCTTTGTATGGTTTAAAGCAGGCCCCAAGGGCATGGAATTATAGAACTGTGAAGTTCTTGAAGGAACTTGGTTTCCAAGTATCTAAAGAAGATAGTAGCTTGCTTGTCAAAGCAAGTGATGATGGGTTCATTTACATGTGCATACATGTTGATGACATAATTCTTACAGGTACAGATGAGAAGGGCATACAAAGTCTAAAGAAGCAAATGGAGGAAGAGTTCAAGATTAGCGACTTGGGAGACTTGTCATATTTATTGGGCATGGAGATTTCATATACTCAACATGGAGTGTATGTGACTCAAGAAAGGTATTTGAAGAACTTGTTGATCAAGTTTAAAATGGAAGATTGCAGGGTAGCACCTACTCCGATGGAGGTGAATCACAAATTGAGCAAATATGGAGGAGAAGAATTCAAGGATATGAAGCTATATCAATGTCTGGTTGGTAGTCTAATCTCTGCTACATTAACTAGGCCTGATTTGTCATATGCAGTTGGAGTGTTGTCTCAATTCATGCATTGTCCAAGGAAAGAACATTGGGTTGCAGGACAAAGAGTGTTGAGATATACAAACATCAAGATATATAGTGATATAGATTGGGCAGGTAATCCTGATGATAGGAGATCAACATATGGATATTTGTGTTATGTGGGAGATAAGTTAATCTCTTGGTGTTCTAAGAAGCAACAATCAGTTGCTTTGTCATCCACAGAAGCAGAGTACAAAGGAATGGTTGAAGATGCAAAGGAGGTCATATGGTTGAAGACTCTCATGAAGAGTTTTGACATCATTCAGAGTACACCAACTATTCAAGGAGATAATATGAGTTCATTGTATCTAGCTACTAACCCTATTTTTCATGCTAGGACTAAACATATTGAAATTGAGTATCACTTCTTAAGAGAGAGAGAGAGAAGGTGATTGATAAGGAGATTGAAGTCATACATACTTCAACAAAAGATCACATTGCAGATATGCTAACCAAAAGCTTGGATGGACCAAAGCTACAGAGGTTCAAAGACATGGCAGGTATAAAGAAGATAGAGAAAGCCTCAATTGATGATTGAGGGGGAGCTATTGGTGCAAGTCAACCATCAATTGATGTCTTGGACTAAGGGTTGAAGTCAACGGATGAAGAAAATATCAACAAATGAAGTTTGAAGATAGTGCATATCCAGGAAATGAAGACTTGTATACATATGTACATTAAACTTGTAACTAGCCCACTTATACTTTTATTATCGTCATGAGCTTGTACATATATGCCTATATATACAAATAGAAAGTTGGGGCAAGTATGAGAGAGCACGAGATGTGAAGAATTAGAAGTTATAAGAGTCATTAGACACTTTAGAAGTGATGAAGATCTCTCTCATCATTCAGATGTAAATATTTCTGAGTAGAAGAAAAAGTTGTTCCCGATATTATGTTGTGTTCTCCTTCTGTGTTTGATCATTTCAAGAATCCTTTTGTACATGTCTAATTCCATAGTTAATGCTTCTATGGTTAAGACTTGAGAGCCTACAGGCTGAGAGAATTATGTGTAGGAACATTTGTACGTGAAGAAGTGATGAGTGTCTTCTGAAACAAGTGCAATCTCGATGGTCAAAGAATTTATCAGATCTCAGTGCATAGTGTAAAGTTTTACACAAATCTGAGGTCAAAATCTAAGTTGGAAGGTAAGCCATCTATGGCTAAAAGCATTTGATTAAGCAGGTTGTACTTTGGGTGAACCATGCATTAGAAGTTGCAAGTGTCAAAGTCAACTATATAGGAGGATAATTTCATACATAGGTAGATTGTTTGGATCATTTCTCAAGATGTATTGAATCTTTTGAGATGCTTTAACTTGGAAAAGGTGCGGAACCTCTAGGAGACACTTTCTACAAAGTTTCATTAGAAACGTTACACATTTGGTTAGGCAATGAGTGAGTTATGTGCAGCAAAGTTTTATGTGTAGTGACTCTCTTCACAATTAGTGCAAATCTTGATGGTTTAGCATTGGTCTTCCAAAATTGATCAGGGTTTTAAGTTATTCTTGATATAGATGTGTTCTAACATCAAGGATAGCTTGTTCTTTTGGAGATTAACACTCTCCATCATTGAGTACTTCTCAAGGTACTCGCATAATCATGACTAACAAAGTTCATGCCTTTATAATGAGAGAACACAAAAAACATTGTTTTCAAGGATGGTAGATGAATGATCTACACAAGGAGATCTATCGCTTGGCCTACTTCCAAATGTCATTTGTTGTGCAGCTACACCAAGGACTCTTCATTTTTTGGGTGTTCTTATCAAAGTTGGGCATTTTTCTTTAGCCTTAGGGAAGAAAAGGGTCCATGACCATGCACAAACAGATATGTCCAGATTAGTTAAGATGAAGTGAAGAAGGGATTGTTGCATGCATGCAATAGAGCAGAAGAGGAGTATCATGCAAAGGTTATGGTGCAATGAGCTACTCTAGCTCCATCTTCGGTATCCCAATATGTTGAGATTCTATTGTTTGAGAAAATGTTCCCTAAGATTTTTCTTTGCCTCACCATAAACACACATTTCTTTCGATTCATTCACACTCTATATTGTAAAAACTTGTCAAATATTCATTATAATTCTAGGATATCTGAATGTCTTTAAGATGACTTAGTGCATAGATCATGTACATAGATCTCCATAATATTTTTCAAGGATTCCTTGAATACGTGACATATTATCCATTGGAAATTTATTCGAGCATTTGTCAATCCAAAGGGCATCACTCAAAATGCATAAATTTCCCATTCAATAGCAAAGTTTTTTTTGTGTTGTTCTTCAAGGGCAATCGCCACCTAATTATACCTAGAAAATCCATCAAGGAATTTATATACTTCCCTACCTGCTATGCTTTCCAACAAGTGTTTAGTAATCAAGAGAGGGTAATTATCCATAAGTGGCTACATTCACCTTATTTGTATCAATTCATACCCTAAGTTTTCCATTTTTCTTGGAGGCTAAAACTATCAAAGACACCCACTTAGTGTGCTTAATCTTGTAGACAAGTCTTACAGCCAACAATTTATCTATCTCCTCATGAAGTCTCCTACTTTTTGTATAGTGGCTATTGGGCGGCCTTCTTAAGCTAGCTTGGTTTCCTTCTACTATACCTTAACACCATTTAAATGATTTGCCATTTTTTTCCAAACTTAAGGCTTGAATTTCAATAGCTCATCAAGTTCTAGTGTGCAATGGACTTTGAATTTCTTAATTTCGTCCATGGAGTATGATTTTTTATCAATTACCCTTGGCCATTTGAATATCATAGTAGGAGCGTGATGGTATTCAAAGGGTTTCTCATATTCTCCTATGTAATTTGGAAATTTCCTTAAACTCATTGCATCATCCCACATTGTACTTAGGATCAGGCCACCCTCAAACACAAAGAAATTTTCCAAATATTATGGATCCTATCTTAAGTCTATCTTTTTGAATGGAATTGGTACTTTGCTTTCTTTCTTCAATGAGGTTCTTACACTTTTGGCTAGATTTCTCATTGCCAGGATTTAGTCACTTTTGGAACCATGGAATCTACATCACTCATTGTCTTCCTATATTGTGCCTACATGGGGTACATTTTTTTGTAGCTCTCCATCTTACTTCTTTTCAATTGTTTGTTCTTTCATTCAAATACATTTCTACAAGTCTACATCAAGAATCTGCATAGCAAGAATTGGGAAAGGTGGATTTTTTGTAATGCTTAAGCAAGTTCAATAGATTTCTTGCATATATTTAGTAGTTCCTTTTCAAACTTCCTCCTAGGTAACATTTTTCTTGCTCTTTAAGGCTTGGCCCTATCGCTATTCTTGACTGATAAGTTTCTAGCAACATTTCCAAGTTTTCAAGCTTTGGATATAGCTTTATGTTTTCTCCTCATGTACTTCTCTATTTGTCTTAACTTCATCATTCTCATAGGTTTTGAATCATCCTTCCTTATACTATGTTTTATCTTCCTCTTGTGCTTCTCTATTTGTGTTAACTTCATTATTATGTACAAAATATTCACTTTACGTTTTCAGCCTTCCTTTTGGTCCATTTCAAATTCTCTAATTCGTTTTTCACACTTTCTTTTTATCTTCTCCCTTCTCTTCTTCCATTTTTGCACCTTCCTTCTTTGAGATGACTCAGAGGGCCCAAAGGAGTGTTCCACTATCCTAGGTGAAGGATTCTTAAGCACTAGATCCTTCTAACTTTTAGATTTTCCCTTGGTTATACTAAATTTAGCTTCCTCTCTTTTTTCTTGGGATCCCATCATGCCCTTTACATGTATGAAAATATCCACTCCTAGAGGTTCAATCACCTCTATCAAATTAATTTAAGTTATGATGCATTGTTTGTATTATTAGTCTCTAAAATAGATGTTCCTTACCAAAATTGGCACATATGATTCAAAATTTCTTGATAGAGATATATTTGGAATGGGACAACATCTAATACAATGGTTACATCACTCCATAAGGATTTGAATAAGACTCATGTATCCTTATAGATACATAGATGAGGCATCCAAGGTTGGTTTTATTCAAACCCTACTTTGTGGTCAAGCATTACCATGGTTTATCCCAATCTTGGAAACAACATGGTGGTACTTCATGATTGTGAGGGATTTCTCTAAAAGCTCACCACCATGGAGATGCAAACACTAGTGAGTGGCAAAACAAAACTCCAAAAACTATGTTACGACAATTGTCTTTCTTGTACCTATGCACTAGAATTTAGGCAATTGATATGTGATCTCACTTGGCATAAGGAGTATTTAAGACAATTTAGATGGGGCTTGAGAAGAGAAAACTAGTAATAGTTGAATTAGTAGATGGACAACCTTTAACGTCTAGGGAGATCACCAAGGAAACCAGACCATTAAGAGTAAACCTTGGTGATGATGACTCTCATATACATTTGAATGTAATGCCAGGTCCAGAAAATCATTTTATCATTAGAATGCCCTAGCTCAAGAAGCTTAATCCCCATCTAATTTATGATTGTCTACCACATGAAAAAGAAATTTGTAATGTCAAAGTAGAAAACTCAAGGAGGGAAAGTTCATGAAGTAAGTGAGTTCTAGGAAAACAATAGCATACTA
Organism: Ceratopteris richardii; assembly: GCA_020310875.1. NCBI lineage: Eukaryota > Viridiplantae > Streptophyta > Polypodiopsida > Polypodiales > Pteridaceae > Ceratopteris > Ceratopteris richardii. The sequence goes on from CM035419.1 coordinate 95,567,679, forward strand.
TATTATAACTTGTAGTATGTACCTATAGGAAAGCCCATGATCCAAGTATTTTAGCAACATCATGATAAACTTGTTATAAGATGTTTTGGAGTTAATAAAACAATAAAAATCATATCAATATACTTTTTATGATCATAAATGTGGAAGGAAGTTAAATAATATACGTGAAATCATGACACTTGTAATAGATCTAAGATATCACAAATCTACCAAGGTTAGATAATTATGATTCCATTCTTGTTATAGTGGATAGATTCAAAAAGCAAGTTTAGATAAGTATGATGTCATTCTTGTTATAGTGTCACACTTCATTTCGACCTCTAAGACAATCAAAGGTGCAACCACTACTACACTTTTTCTCAAATATATCTTCAAGCTTCATGGATTTCTCAATGACATTGTCAGTGATCCACATCCAAAGTTTGTCATGAGGAAGGTGATAAGGAAGAGAGCTCACACACAAAATCCTCACAATCAAGGACAAGCACACACATAGATTGAGGCAAGGAAGAATGATATTCTTCTTCTTCTATTGGCAAGAAACAAATGTGCCATTCACTCTCGGTAGATAAATCTAATAAAGCTCAATGAAGTGTCCCTTACATATATCGGCATGACCACTATACATGTCACAAAAATGAAAAAGTGGTATGTGTTATCTTGGATCATCACATGTTGAGCTTGATACTCAACATTCCCCCTCAAGATCAATCCCAAGTCCTCTAATCCAAGCATCTTCCGAAACTTCTTTAGCTTTTCTGCTCCAAGTGCTTTAGTGAAAATATCAACAACCTTCTCATCTCTTCTCACATAAAAAAGATCAATATCACCTGCTAATACCTTCTCTCTGATGAAGTGATAATGTACCTTGATATGCTTTTTTCTTGCATGAAAAACAGGGTTCGGCGCTAACGGTATGCTACTAAGATTATCACAATAGATGGTGATAGGCTTTTGCACTTCCACACCTAAATCTGCAAGTAACATCTCCAACCATGATGCCTCACATGCTACCATTGCAACACCTCTATACTCAGCCTCTATACTTGATAAAGTAAGAGTGGGTTGCTTCTTACTGCTCCATGTAATAGCTACATTCCCAAGTGAGAATAGAAATCCACTAGTAGATCTTCTATCTGGAATGCTACCAGCCCAATCTGCATCAGAGTATCCATGAACCTGCAAATCTACACGAGCTTCATAAAACAATGCATAATCCAAAGTAGCACTCACATAACGTAGAGTGCGCCTGAAATCATCTAAATGTGGCTTCTTAAGAACCTACATAAATTGACTTTCAAGTCCAACAATGTAGCTAAGAGCAGGCCTTGTAATTGTGAGATATATCGAACTTCCCACAATTTTCCTGTACATAGTAGCATTTTCTAATGCTTCACCTGATGCAGTATCTAACTTCAATTTCTGATCTAATGGCATAGAAATTCGCTTACAATCAGCCATACCATACTTTTGTAGCATATTCAAGGCATATTGCCTTTGTGACATCCATATACCTGTTTCTGTATGTATAAACTCAATGCCCAAGAAATAGCACAGCACACCAAGGTCTTTCATGTCAAATTCCTGCATAAGAAGTTTCTTTACCTCTTTAATGCTTTCTTCATTATCACCGCCTATAATCAAGTCATCAACATAAATAGCCACAATTGTGATGCCATCAACACCTTTCTTTGCATATAGTGAATGATCTGCATCGCACATAGAAAACCCAATGGTGGTTAAGTAATCAACAATCCTTGCATGCCATGCACGAGGAGCTTGCTTAAGCCCATACAAAGCCTTTCACAACCTGCAAACATATTCTGGATGCTTTGAATCTTCATATCCTTGTGGCTAGTCCATGTATAGTTCTTTCTATAACTCACCATGTAGGAAAGCATTCTTCACATCCATTTGATGCAAAGTCCATTCTTTTGTTGTAGCTAATGCAACAAGTGTTCTGACAATATACATTTTAGCTACAGGGTTGAATGTTTCCTCATAATCAATTCCATGTTTTTGTGCATATCCTTTTGCTACCAATCGTGCTTTGTACCTACTTATGCTACTATCAGCATTGTGCTTTACCTTGTAAACCCACTTACAACCTATGGGTTTCTTTCCTTGGGGCAATGGAACCAACTTCCATGTATCATTTCCATAAAGTGTAGCCATCTCCTCATCCATAGCTTTTTCCCAATCTGCACCTCCAATTGCATCTTCAAAACAAGAGGGTTCAGCATCTTGTATTACCTTTGTCATGTAGGCACAATGACAAGCCATGTAATTATCATATGTCAATTGTTGCACTAAATTTCGCATCTTCTCGGATTTTCTTGGTCTTGGGTCACTTCTCCTTGTATCATTTGCATGTGCCTTTCTTACTCCTAGAGTCTTCACTGAGGACAATCCAAGTTCCTTGTCAAGACTCTTTTCTGAACTGCTTGAATCTCCATCAACATCTTCAAAGCCTGCACATGTTTTACTACCAGCAAAAAGCTTTTCTTTACCTTTGTTGGATGTAGTTGAGGAATTTGCTGGACTAAAATTTCCAAACAATCTTCCACTCCATGGATTTGAGTTGGAACGATTGCTTGGTGATGCATATGTTCCACTCAAAGCTTGAGATTTTGCACTTGATTTTCCAACATTTTCTTTGTCATTTGATTCAAGATTAAGCCCATCTTTGGCATCTGCATAGAAGCTTGACATTTCATCAAATACCACATCTCTGCTCACCTTGACTTGTTGTGTGAGTGGGTTATAACATTTACATCCCTTTTGTTCAAGGGAGTATCCAAAATGAAGATACATTTTTTTGCTTTTGGATCAAGCTTCATCCTCAACTCATATGGAACATGTACATATGCAATACAACCAAATACTTTCATATGTGATAAGTTTGGCTTTTTACCTGTAAACTTCTCTTCATGTGTAACTTGATGTATAGCAGCAATTGGAGTTCTATTTATGATATATACAGTAGTATGCATAGCTTTTGCCCAATAGCAATGAGGCATATTCTTCTCAGCCATCAAGGCTCTTACTATTTCTGCAATATTTCTATTTTTTCGTTCAGCAACACCATTCTATTGTGGTGTGTACCTGCATGAAAACTGAAATCAAATTTCATGACTTTTAAGACAGTTTCTTAACTCATTTGACATGTATTCACCTCCTCCATCAGATCTTAATGTCTGAATATACTTCCCTATCTACTTTTCCACCATAGCTTTAAAATTTTGGAAGTGAGTGAACACCTTACTCTTCTCTTTCATGAAATATACCCATACTTTATGTGTATGGTCATCAATGAAAGTAACATAAAATATGCAACCATCCATAGATATGGTCTTTGCAAGACCCCAAACATCTATATGTACTATTTCTAACACATTATCACTAACATGCTTGTCATGCGGAAATGATGCTCTTGATTGTTTACCGAATTGACATGTTGCACATACCTTTTGCATTTTTGCAACCTTGAAATTTGGTAGTCCATCGACAATCTCCTTTGACCGCATCAATTTCAGCCTTTGCAGATTTTCATGTCCAATTCGTTTGTGCTAGATCTCTATATCAGCAATAACTCTTTCACCTTTTGCAAACATGTCTATTTCAAGAATTTTCACATGTAAGGTGAACATCATACCCACTTTGTTTCCTTTGGCAATCAATCTTCCATCCTATTTGTCCTCTTCTATATATAGCCCATTGGCATTGAACCTAACTTATAATCCTTCGTCAACTGTTTGTCCAACAGAAGCCAAATTCTTTATTATATTTGGAACATGCAACACATCAGCGAGATGTTTTATGTTTCCATCCTCCATAGATAGTGCTATGTTTCCTATATGCTCGATAGGGTGTGATGTGTCATCACTTGTTTCAACATATCTAGGAATTGACAATTTCTGCAAAGTACTAAACCGTTCTGCATGACTGTTCATGTGATTTGAAGTGCCTGAATCAACATACCAAACATTATCATTAGATTTTGAAACACTAGTAGACATCATATTCATCATGTGATGTTGAACCATGAACAGCTTCTCAGAATCATCTACACTTGTTGATGCATAGTTGTTTTGCTGCCTTCTGTTATTTTTTATTCTTCAACCTACAATCACGTTCAAAGTGTCCAGGTTTTCCACAATTCTAGCATCCTTTACTATCATTACCTGAATTATTTCTTTGGAAATTTCTGCGACCTCTTTGGCTCTCATTGCCTCAAAACTGTCCTCTTCCTCCTGCATGATTCTGTTGTTAACTGTAACATAATCCTGGTAGGAGATGGTTGAACCACACCCTAAGAGAGAGGATTAGGAAGTAATCCTCAACCATGGCTTTTGGGGCAAGTGGTTAGCCCATCACATTCCTAACCAAGAGGTTGTGAGTTCAATTCCTTACATTGGTATCAGAGCCTAGGAAGTAGGCTTGGGAAGGGTGGAATGATCCAATGGCCTCTAAAAAAGGCGCTTGGGCACTCTACCATGTGAAAGGGTAGGAATTGTGGAAGACGCGCGCCGGTTTCAAGGATGGACCTAACAATGATTGGGGTGTATCTCTCAATCCGTAGGTCGGATTGAGGCGTGTAATATACCGTTGGAAAGCTCTCGGAACGAACTTTCCAATGAGCTAGCTTGGAAGTGTGAATTCCTTGGAAATCCTAACCAAGAGGTTGTGAGTTCAATTCCTTACATTAACCTTGGTCTTGGTTAGTGTGACCTCTTCTGCTTTTGAAGCCTCTACCTCTGCCTCTTCCTCTTCCAGAGTAGAATACCTGCTCAGAATTGGGTTTTCCTTGGGAGTTTGAATCCTCATCAAGATTTTTTTCTTCAATAATCAGCATAGATACCAAATCAGCAAAACTCGAAATATTTTCCCTAGTCTATATAGAAGTTCTGAACTGCTTATATGCAACTCCTAAACCATGAAGGCACACTTCCACCTGATCATCATCATGTATATTCATGCCAATAGATGCAAGGGACTCACGTATGCGTTTGATTTTCAAAGTGTAGTCACTTACCGACATGACCTTTTTCTCTAGTGTATGCAGCTCGTTCTCGAGTTGCAATTTTTGTGCCTTTGTATTGGTCTCATACAATGTTACCAAACTATTCCAAGCCTCTTTTGGAGCCTTGGCATCCTGTATATTGTAAATGATGCTATCTTGTATGCTAATAGATAGCCAATACATTACCTTTCTTGCTCATTGATTCCATTCTTCATACACTCTTAACTGATGTGTAGTCGATTCCTCTCTGGTAACTGCGGAGCGTTTTCATTCTCTCCTTTGATGTACTTCCAGTAGCCTTTCTTGAATCTCCAAGCATGGAAGTTGTTCTTGTCCAGCTTACCGCTCATAAGCTGACTCGTTCAATCTACGTTTGTCATTTCTGCATCTATTCACAACACTACAAAACACTACAAGAAGCACTTCTATTTGAACATTGTCGCACTATGATGTGACAGTTCGATCTCAAAAAAACACAGTTTTAGTATATCAACAATACACAGAATCACTTGAAATTCTGGATCTAGAATAAATGAGTGTTGCAAACACGATGCAAGTTATAGTTTTGCAAATTGACCTGGTTTTTCTATGGGCTCCACCTTTCAGGCTCAAATCAAAGGTCAAGATGGCTCCAAAACTTCGATTTTAAGGTCTTCTACCTTCACACCAATTTTCATAGCAATATGAGGTCATTCGTGAATCGTGCTTTCTCCATCCTTCTCGCGTTACTCTCCACTGTCGGCCTTCTCCACGAGCTCTCTACATCCACATTGGCTCTGATACCATGTCACGAGGAAGGAGATAAGGAACAGATCTCAAACACACAATCTCATAATCAAGGAGAAGCACACACACAAATTGAGGCAAGGAAGAATGATCTTCTTCTTCTTCTTCTTCTTCTTCTTCTTCTTCTTCTTCTTCTTCTTCTTCTTCTTCTATTACATAAAAGGAATGTACAAGAATGAACCTAAAAAACAAGAATACAAGTGCAATATATAAAGACCAGTACATAAGGAAAAACCTAATGTCCGCGAATGAGTGAGCTGGCAAGAAACAAATGTTCCATCACTCTCGGTAGATAAATCTAATAAAGCTCAATGAAGTGTCCCTGACATATATCAGCATGACCACTATACATGTCAGAGAAATGAAAAAGTGATACATGTTATCTTGGATCATCACATGTTGAGCTTGATATCTCAACAAAGTTCATATCTATATTTTTTTAATAATCTTTGCACATTCTTGTTAGAATTAAATTATCTATAGCCAATCATCCATTGACTCATGGAATGGGTGAATCAAGTTCTAGGATGCTATATCCATTGCACCATCGACTATCATCAAAATTATTGGTTTGATATTTTACTCTTTGCACTTTTTCCTATAACAATAGTGTTTATACATGTAGCTAGTGTTGAGAAACATGGCCGAACATGCTTATAAGCTATAGACAAGTTATTGAGGTTCGAAGAATAATAAAAAAAAGAGGATGATGAAATGAAATAGAAATGAACTAAATTATGAAAGGACAACTTACATTAGATGCATGGACCTTGATCCACGAGGTGAGACCATCATGAGGGTACATGAAAGAAAAGGTGAAGTGAGACCCTCATTATATGGATTATAGGTCAAAATACATTGCATGTGGGATTGGTTGCTTGCATGAGAATGAAAGGAACTTTGGATAAATGGGTGGAGCATGGAACTCTCAACACTCTCCTCAATGTGATGACCCTCATGTTGGTATTGTGAGGAACTAGTGACTTATGGCATCACTTAGTCCATTAGGTTTTTAGGTATATGGACATATGGGATCCTTAGACATAGCTTGGACATATGGCATCCAAGCATGGGACATATTTCATCCCTTGATTAGGAAGGATATCTAGGATCCATGTGGTTTGGTTCCATGGGCATATGGCATCCATGGTGATGGGACATATGGCATCCCTAGGGGTATGGAGAAATATGGCATCCCTAGACATATGAAAGGGTCTACAATCATGATTTAGGTAGTGTTTTCTTTGCCCTTTATCTTTTTTTTAGGTACTTTTATTTTGATTCATTGATGGAATCCTCGTTATTATTGTTGTTGGTGCAGATGCCTTGATCCTCTTTTTTATAGAATAGCCTTCTTCTTTTTCTTGTGTTATTCATAGCCCTTTTCGTCCTCTCTTTAACATAGATTTGTTTTTTATGTAGAGGGAACATATCAATGTGATGTATATATGGGCATATAGGGAAAGTGTTAGTATTCTTTAGCATGACAGTGTCTTATCCCTTACAAGCTTTATATATTAGTGAGAACACACATACAAAATATGGATGAACCCCTATAGGAAATAAATGAGGCACGTGTTGCTTAGCTCCGAAAATAGTTGGCAAATGAGCATATGAATGAAGGAGATTCTATGGATAGTTTCTTTTTACTAAGATGAGAGATTTGAAGGAGAAATTGATTTTTGCCAATGAAATCTTCCCTAATAGTTCACTTTTTCATATTGTTCTTAACAGTGTTCCATATTCATATCAAAGTTTTGCTTCTACTCTTTGATTGATGATGAAAGGTAGTCAAAATGCCCTAACATATGAGGAGTTAGTCTCTGTTTTATTGCAAGAAGATCAGTCTAGGTAGAACAGATCAATTATGCATGTTGAAAATCAAGCTTTCTTAACTAGTTAGAATGGCAAAGGTAACTGGAGTTCACTACTAGTAAGAAAAAAATCCACTAATGCTCCACAATTGAAGAAGGAAGAAAAAGCTAAAAAGAAAACAAAAAAGAAGAAACAATTTTGGAATTAATCTAAGGTGAAAGATCATGTCATAAAGAGTTTTCCTAAACTAGATGCAAAAGGGGCAAAGAAGAAAGAGGTTGGAATGGTTGTTGCAAAGACCTCTACACCTAAAAATACATTTTGCTAATCTTGTTAGCAATGAAGAATGGGCATTTACTATTGTTTGTAGCTATGAACCATCTTCTCATAAGTAGTGTATGTCTACAGTTGACTTGGATGTTTTGTACTTTGATAGTGAGGCAACCAAACATATTACCTCGCATCGTGGTTTCCTTAATTCATTTGAGCCTTGCCCTATAGGGAATATTATCACATGTGCTAACAATTAATCTTATCTTATAATGGGAGTCAGTAAGATCTTTCTAACTTCTACTGATGGTAGTCCTTTCACATTGTTAGATTCTTTATATGTGCTAGGGATCAAGAAAAGGTTTTTGTCAATTTCAACATTATCCAAGAATGGTTTGTTTTTCAAATTTGTTGATCACAGATGTACAATTCATTATCTCTCAAATGGGGATGTTATTATTGCTCTAGGCATTTTATGTTGTGGGTTGTACAAGCTCATAGACTATGCAAAATCTATGAATGATTCAGCATGTGCAATTTAAGATTCTCAGGCTATCTTAGATGCAAACCTTTGACATGCATGCTTTGGTCATCCAAATTTTTCTAGTTTTCTTTGCATGCAAAAATCTGAAATGGTGTCCTCTCTACCAAAACTTGAGGCACCTCATATACTTGTCTATGAAGGTTGTATTTTAGGCAAGATGGAGCAATCCTCCTTCTCAAAAGATGGTTCAGTTTGAGCTAATCATAAATTACGGCTTGTTCATAGTGATATTTATGGTCTAACCACCTTTACTTTGTGATTTGTATTGACAAATTCTCTAGGGATTCATGGGTATATCCATTGAAAGCAAAGTCCAAAGTGTTTATATGCTTCAAACGATTCCTGGTTATGGTTGAAGATCTATTAGCATGTAGATTGGGCACCCTCCATTCTAATCGGTGGGGGGAACACATGTCTCCTAATTTCAATGCATTTTTGGCTAAATGCTGGATAAAATATCAGCCTATAGTGTTGCATACACCTCAACAAAATGAGTTTCTGAAAGAAAGAATAGGTCTCTCATGGAAAGGCGAAGGTCTATGGTCAAAATTTAGGCTTTACCACATAGCTTCTAGCTTGAGGCTATTATGTGTCCACCATATGTACTTAACAGGTGTCCCACCAAAGCACTATAATTGATCACTTGACATGAGTCTTGGCATGGTTGTAAGCAATTTGTTTCTCATCTATTTGTCTTTGGTTGTTTGGCATATGCATTAACAGCAACATAAAAAAAATTGAATGATTACGCAGCAAAATGTAATTTTGTTGGGTACAATTCTAAAAGCAAAGGCTACTGTCTTTATCATCCATAGACTAAATGCATTTTGGTGAGCCATGATATTTTTCTTTTGGAAGATGCAATTCAGCCATCACTTTCATGTACCAAAATGAAATCAGTTCACTCTAAGGATATGTATGACACCTTGCTGCCTCTTTTTTCAAATGGATAATCAAGTCCTAGTCCAAATGAAAAAAAATCAGCCTTTACAAGTTCCAAATGATAATGCAGATTTACATAATGCACTTGTCAATGAGAGGGTTGACATAGAACAGGCTAAAACTATACCTAAATGGCTGGTGTAAACCTTGAGAGATAGAAAATTAGATGCAGATTTGTCATATCATACCCTATTTGTGATGAGAATGAACCTATTTGTTTTGATGAAGCACAAAAATCAAAAAATTGGATGGTTGCTATGCGATTAGGATATGAATCTATTATGAAGAATGGTACTTGGTCTTTATGTGATTTGCCTCCAATCAAAAAGGCCAATTGCACTAAATGGGTAGAAAATCTAAAACGTAAGCCTAATGGAACAATTGGAATGTATAAGGCTAGGCTTGTTGCCAACACTTATGCTCAAGAGAGCCATTGATTTTAATGAGACCTTTGCTACCACATGCTCAACGATGATTGTTCATAGCATTTGTGCACGTGCAGCTCATCATGGTTAAAATATACATCAATTGGACATTAAAATTTCATTTTTGAATGGTGCTTTACATGAAGTTGTATGCATTTTAGCTCCATAACTCTATGCACAAAGGGCGTGAAAACAAAGTATGCAATTTGAAAAGTGCATTATGCTTTGAAGCACACACCATGTTCTTGGTATGGAAAAATGCATGCCTACTTGCTTGCACATGGTTTTGAGAACAATCCAATTGAGAGCAGCTTATATCTTAAGCATGCAAATGATGTACTTTGATCATTTTTGTATATGTTGATGACATCTTTCTCACTGGTCCTAATGAGAAGCATATTGTTGAATTTAAGGCTGATTTGCATGCCTCTTTTGAGATGTCTGATTTGGGGCACTTGCATCATTATTTGGGCTTTTAATTATGCAACCTAATGGGAGAATAGTTTTGTGCCAAACAAAATATATTGACACATTATTGAAGCATTTTGGCCTTGAGGATTGCAAATCTATTGCCACTCCCATGGAAATAGGTTTATGGTTGAGTCTTCATGATGCTGGAAATGGATTTGATGTTGTTCTCTATTAGTTATGCATTGCCCAATTTTCAAGCATTGGCTTTTGGTTAAGTGAATCTTTTTTGACTTGAGTGGTATCTGACTACTTGAATTGTTTTATCCTAAGGGGGGATCATTACTGCTAGATTTACATGCTTTTTTTTTTTACTGAGACTTGGTTGGTTGCTATGAAAGTCGTGTGTCCACTAGTGGTTTTTGCTTCATGATTGGTAGTTCATGCATATCTTGGTTGAGCAAGAAGCAGCCTATTGTGGCCACTTCTAGTTGTGAGGCTAAGTATAGGGTAGCTTTCACAATGACCATTGAGTGTGTGGCTCTAAAGCCTTTTGGCTGATTTGGGTGCTGGTCAATCTGCTACCACCACTATCTTTAGTGAGAGTCTATGTGCATTGGTAGTTGAGAGGGATCTTGTGTTCCATGCTCGCACGAAGCACATTGAGGTGCACTATCATTATGTCAGGGAGAGGTTCTCTGCTCAAGAGATCAGTTTGGCTTATGTGGAGATCATTTCACAAAGGCTCTGATATGCCACAAAATAACAAAACCAACTTTATCATCTTTTGAGATTTCAAATGAGATGTATGTATCATGGGTAGCATACGTTTTCAATTCTATCAAATATCATTGAAATGTCTTCTTTATGCTCCTTATTTTGTTCATAGATTTGTTTGGTTAACAAGTGACTTTTTGTTTTTGCATCCAAATATTTGTGCCAATATACCATACCCCATGAGAAATTCCACATTCATCTATGAAATGAAGATAATTGTTATGAAAGTATGTGATTATGGTTCCTAAATCTTAATCATCTCTAGCTTACATTGAGTATTTTAAAAACATTATGCAGTACTTCGTAAGGACATATTTCACACATTTGTCTATGCAAGAAGGTTAGCAACTTGTTCAAATCACATCAAAATCAGATCACATCTTTCATTCAGATATGTCTACAAACAGCTAGTGTACACTGTACAAACATTAAGCTACGCCATTGTTGAAATATTAAACAAAACGAATAAGTTGAAAGTCAATAGCAACATATTTCTATTGCACCCATGAAGCCTTTGACTTTGCTAGAGATACAAAGAGAGATAGAGATAGATAGGGTGAGATCGAGAACTCTCTACAAAGCACATTCCTTTCAAAGCCATTCATGAAGTGCTCAAACATGTCATGTAGTTAACATTTAATGCTAGTTATATATGAAGGACTTACACCAACATTTGCTCCAAAATATCTATATTTTTATTTAAAATGAAAAGAATAGTAGTATGCATATCTTTACATGTCTATATTAGTCGATATGATTATATGTATCTGTGTGAGGAGGTGTATTTTTATACTACATTTATATATGGTAGAATCGCATCAGCATGTATGTATACATGTATATTCATTCATTGTATAATTACAACAATGCAAGTGTGTATTCAAAACTATATGTAGATATAAATTTTCTTTTAAAAGAAGAAAGAACCCACTAGGATACTTCACAGGTTTGATAAGTCGAGTAAAGAAATATGAATATCAATGTGAATATGTATACAAGTACGTAGGTTACAAAAATCATGAAATTTTTCAAGTAAATGATAATGGGATCGAAAGAGAGAGGGAGAGATAGAAAGAGAAAAAAAACGAGAGAGAAAATATAAAGATTGTAGGAAGAAGCACAAATTGTCCCATCCTCATTCTACATGTATGTGTGTATCATGTATAAATTTTTTTGTTTGTTTGTTTGTTTGCTTTCCGTTTGTATGTAGATGTGCATCTATGTTTATATGTCTCTATGGATATGTATGTATGCTTTTTTATATTTATGTGCTTTTGGTATGAATGTGTCTATAGTATATTGAATGTGATATCTATTTATGTGTGTGTATATGTCTGTTTGTACGTATGTATATATGTATGTATATATGTATGTATATATGTTTGTACGTATATATATATGTATGCATACATGCATGCATGTATGTATGTATGTATTCATGTATGTATGTATGTACGTACGTGCATATGTATGTACATATGCATATATTTTTCTTTGTTTGTATGTTTACTGTTTTCTTTTTGTCCTTTGTATCTATATGTACATTTGCATATACATGTCTCTATGCATATGTATGTATATTTCTCTATATCTATGTGTGTGTTTGTATGAATGCATTTTAGCAAAATTATAGTACATAATGAATCCTATATGAATAATAAAATTCAAGATATAATCAACTAAATATGAGTTTCTAATATAGGCTACATTAGTATGCCTCACCTGCTCCTTTTATTATTGAGATCAAACGTTTAATTTTTGTTATCTGTACTATTTAGATTTACTTTTTTATGGTTTAGATTCAGTTCTTGATATAGATATGTTGTATAGATCATGATTCAAGATTATTATATACTACCAGAATCATTAGTACACAACATGCAAAAAATATTCCTTAATGTGTTTCTCAGCATTAATCTCGCATTTCTTTCAGCTACTTTGGGTCCTACTATGGTCAACATGTGCTTCACTTTTTATTCAATCATTGGCTGCAAACCTTGGAGTTACTACAGGTTAGATCAATAAAACGTATTCTTTACATTCATGCAACCAAAAAACTCTTATCCTTTTCCCAATAAGATTTACAATACAAGTTAGTATTCTTTTATGGGATTTTCTTTTACATAAGAAAATAAAACGTATGCATATATGTACGTATGTATGAATGTATGCATAAATGTATGTATGTATGTATGCATGCATGTATGTATGTATGTATGTATGTATGCATGCATAAATGTATGTATGTATGTATGCATGCATGTATGTATGTATGTATGTATGTATGTATGTATGTATGTAAGTAAGTAAGTATGTATGTATGTATGTATGTATGTTTGTTTGTTTGTACGTACGTATGTATGTATGTATGTATGTATGTATGTGTGTGTGTCTATGTATGTATGTATGTATGTATGTATGTATGTATGTATGTATGTATGTATGTATGTATGTATGTATGTGTGTGTGTGTGTATGTATGTATGTACGTGTGTATGTATGTATGTATATGTGTATGTATGTATGTATGTATGTATGTATGTATGTATGTATGGATGTATGTATGTATGCATGCATGTATGTATGTGTGCATGTATGTATGTATGTATGCATGCATGCATGCATGTATGTATGTATGTATGTATGTATGTATGTATGTATGTATGTATGTATGTATGTATGTATGTATGTATGTATGTATGTGTGTGTGTATGTGTGTATGTGTGTGTGTATGTATGTATGTATGTATGTATGTATGTATGCATGTATGCATGTATGCATGTATGCATGTATGTATGTATGTATGTATGTATGTATGTATGTATGTATGTATGTATGTATGTATGTATGTATGTATGTATGTATGTATGTATGTATGTATGTATGCTTGTATGTATGTATGTATCTATGAATGTAGGTATGTATGTATGTATGTGTGTGTATGTACCTATCTATCGATGTATGTATGTCTATATGTGTGTATGTATGTGTGCATGCATGAATGTATGTGTGTATCTATGTATTTATGTGTGTCTGTACATATGTATGTATGTATGTATGTATGTATGTATGTATGTATGTATGTATGTATTTGTATATGTATGTATGTATATATGTATGTATGTATGTATGTATGTATGTATGTATGTATGTATGTATGTATGTATGTATGTATGTATGTATGTATGTATGTATGTATGTATGTCAACATGTATGTATGAATGAGTTGAATGTATGTATGTATGTATGTATGTATGTATGTATGTATGTATGTATGTATGTATGTATGTATGTATGTATGTATCTATGTATGTATGTATGTATGTATGTATGAATGAATGAATCAATTTATGTGTGTATGTATGTATTGTATGTAATGTTAGAAATGTACAAGCTCAAATGTGTGTGAAACAAGGCTTAACTCAAGCACCACATCATTTCATTTTTTGGTAAATTCTACAACCACTTTTCCACGACTTTTTTAGCTCAAGACCTTGATGGAGAAAAGTGGGGGATTTCGGAGGCATGATTTGAATTTGAATTCCACACCAACTTTTGGATCATTATATAAGCAATAGCTTGCAAGAAATTTTTGGCCTCCTCAAGCTTCATTTGTGCACATTTAGACTCTCATTAGGAGTGTATACTCCAAGTCTAAGCTAGGCCCTAGCTAAGCTAGCCCCCTGCTTGCTGAAGTTTTCACTTTGGCTGAGATTTTGTATCGCCTATATCTCTTTGTGTACTTGTCTGTTTCATGTGCAAGATAGCTCGTTTTGAAGCTCTTGCTGTAAGCTTTCGTTTGAATGTAATGTTAATATCAAGTGTTCCTTGTACTTTTTTATATTGAGCTTGAAATATCACTGGTCTATCTCTGAATATTCCCCAACATGTGTGTGAAAAGGTACACATAAGTGATAGCTATCTATTTGGGCAGATTTTGGTATGTCTTGTACAAGTAGGTTGACATAGGTCACACTCTCTAAATTGAGTGACCTATGGCTTGTTGGAAATCTTAGAGATTCTTATTTTGGTGTGAAAAATTTTATAAGTCCAGTCTTCAGGTCCATCGAGCAATTCAATTTTTGGTGGATTGTGGTAGTTAATTGTTTGGTCCTAGGAAGGGCCTATCATTCTTCTACTGCAACTAGGGGTGGAAATACTCCATCACTGGTATCAGAGCTCATCATTGAGGATTGAGGACATCAAGATGAGGCCTTGAAGTTTCTTGAGAGCCAAGGATTGAAGCAAATACCAAGAAGATTTGAAGAAAGATTTGAAGCAAGGGGGAGCTTCTATCATCACCGAAAGCTCACAACAAGTGGAGACTCTTGTGGGAAGGTAACATATCATTCTTTCTCACATCTAGCACAATCCAAGGAGGGATTAGGATCCACTTATAGTCTCATACACAATGGGAGGCTATGATACGCAGATCGAGAAGCTTGAACAGAGCAATTATGAACCTTGGAAGTTTAGAATTTCAACTTCCTCATGGGAAAGGGCCTTTGGGGGTTGGTTAGTGGTACTGAGGTGAAGCCATACATAGATCCACATACACCTATGGAGAATCAAAGGAGATACATTAGAGAATCGGAAGAAAGGGATAGGAGAGTGATCTTCATTCTTTCTCAACACATAGGCAACTCCATGATAGGTCATATCCAAGACCTAGATACATCTAAGAAGGTTTGGGAGTGTTTAGAAAGGTTGTACTCTACCTCTACAAAGGCTAGAAAAATTCAGCTCAAGAATGAGTTCAACAACCTTAGAAAGTCATCAGATCAGAGCATTAATGACTTGATACTCAAAGTAAAAGAGATCTGAGATGCACTTGGTTCAATAAGATGTGTTGTAGATGATGAGGACCTAGTTGCCCACACACTTAATGGGCTTAGAAAAGATGATAAATGGAAGGCATTCACAACCTCTGTGTATGTAAGGGGTTCATTACCAGATTTTGAGCAACTTAATTTTCTGATGGTGATTGAGGATCTCAACCATAGAGGCAACAAGTCAAAGGGCAGCCAAGACCAACTCTTCTATGCAGGCAAAGGAGGAAGAGGAAAAGGCAATAGAGGTGCTTCAAGTGGAAGAGGTAGAAGCAACTACCAACAAGGCAGCCAAAGCTATCAAGGAGTCAATCAAGCCAAGATGAAGGTCAATCATCAAGAGGAAGAGGAAGAGGAAGAGGTAGAGGAGGAAGATATGGAGGTCGAGGCTACTCCAACTCAAATGGATGCTTCAATTGTGGGAAGCAAGGACACTATGCCAAACATTGTTGGCAAAAGCAAGGTGGGAATAATTACAAAGGGCAAGGTAATTATGCTAACTCCTCAACAAATTCAGAAAATGAGAATTTGTTAGCTATGAAGCATAAAAGTGAAGGTCAACCACATGATGAGGTGTGGTATATAGATAGCGGTTATAGTAACCACATGTCAGGTAAAGAGGAGTACTTCAGCAATCTTCAAGCACCCAAGAAAAGAGGCTTTGTGGAGACAGGAGACAACACGGAGCATGAGATACAAAAAATGGGAGATGTGAAGATTGAAGGCAACCACAAAGCAAAAGGACTATCTGAGGTATTGCATGTGCCTACTATTACAAAGAACTTAATCTCTGTTGGATAGATTGTTGAAAAGGGATACCAAGTCAAGTTCAACCACAAAGGATGCTTTATTGAAGACCCAAAGAATGGCTATGAGTTGATAGCCAAAGGAAAGAAGGAAGGAAGGATGTTCACACTTGACATTGGCAAAGGACAAAGCAACAAGGCAATGTTCATCACCTATGGTGACAAGACGATTGGAGATTTGGATTTGTGGCATAAAAGGTGTGGTCACATCAACATTCAAAAGATGAAAGACATGGAGAAGTCGCAATTGGTAAGAGGTTTACCACATTTTTTATGACAAATGTTGCATGAGATGTGTGAAGCTTGTCAACTAGGCAAGTCTACTAGGCAGCCCTTCAAGAAAAGTGGATATGTAGCACATGGTGTGTTAGACCTTCTGCACACAAATGTGTGGGGGCCAACCAAAGAGCCCTCTCTCACAGGTAATAGGTACTTTGTAACCTTCATATATGACTACTCAAGAAAATTATGGTTGTATTGTATAAAGCAAAAATCATATGTGTTTGATGTATTCAAAAGATTCAAGGCACAAGTTGAAAAGGAGACAGGTTGCTACATCAAAACCCTAAGGTCCGATGGAGGGGGAGAATACATCTCCCATGATTTTTGTGATTTCTTGCATAACCAAGGTATAAGGCAAATCACTTGCAGGTATACTCCCCAACAAAATGTGGTGGCAAATCACTTGCAAGTTAAATGAAATGAGTATGCCTTTAACATGTTGGGCAGATGACATATCTACTGTTGTGTACTTGATGAATAGGTGTCCCACATTAGGGGTACATGACATGACACCTGAGGAGGCATGGGGGGGAAGGAAACCAGACCTTTCACACATTAGAATCTTTGGTTGTGTATGCTACACGCATGTGCCACAAGAATTGAGAGGTAAGATGGAATCAAAGGCATGTGGAGTAGTTTTGCAGGTGTGGATACAAGCCAAGTGATGGAGATCCTTCCTTATACCTCAAGAAGGAAGGAGGAATAATTATCTATGTATGCATATATGTGGATGACTTGATTATAATAGGAAATGATGATGCAGGTTTCACATGGATCAAGGTCAAGCCTGGAAATGAATTCAAGATTTTAGATCTTTGAGTTCTTAAATACTTTCTTGGGATTGAAGTTATTTATGTGGAAAATGGTATTTCCCTTTTTCAAAGGAAATACTTTCTAGATGTACTTTATAAGTACGGTGTGAGTGGATGTAAGCCACTCACACAACCTGCCGATCCAAACACTAAGTTATGTGCAGGTGAAGGCCAACCTCTTTAAGATATTTCAACATATAGAAGCATAATTGGAAGCCTTAATTATGCTACCATCACAAGACCTGACTTGTCTTATGTTGTAGGAGTTGTTTTTCAATTTCTAAATTCACCAACTGATGTTCATATGAATGCAGCCAAGAGAGTGCTTATGTACATCAAGCACACTGTCAACCAAGGGTTGTACTACCCTTATGGAGATGGATTACAACCTCAAGGATTTAGTGATGCTGATTGGGCTGGTTCAAAC
>CM035419.1:95590823-95593323 GCA_020310875.1 Ceratopteris richardii
TTCATGGTAAGCAGAGATGTTGTCTTTGATGAAAATGCTTCTTGGTATGAGAATGAATGCAGGAAGGTCAAATTACCCTATGATTTGGAAGAGGAATTTCCAAGTCTTACAAAGGAGGAACCTACTCAGAATGAAGCCTCAAGTTCAGATGATGAAGATACTATCAACCTTGAAGATTCAAAGCATGGAAGTCCAAAGGCAAAATGAAGATGAAGAAGCTTGAAGACATACCTGAATCTTCAGCTCAACCATTTAGAAGATCACAAAGAGAAAGCAAGAAACCTATCAGATATGGGTATGATACATCTCTTGTTACTAAACATTCTGTTTATCTTGCCAAAGATTTGTCAAATGAAGAACCAGGATCATATGAAGAAGCAATAACCAAATCAGAATGGAAAGAAGTTATGGATGAGGAGATTGATGCCCTCAAAGAAAGTGAGACATGGGAGTTAGTACCTAAGAAGGACTCAATGAAGGTAATAGGATCCAGATGGATCTATAAGCTTAAAAGAAATTCTGATGGCACAATCAATAGGTACAAAGCCAGATTGGTAGCCAAAGGTTTTGCACAAACCCAAGGCATTGACTATGAGGAGACATTCTCACCTGTGGCCAAGATGCCAACAATCAGAGTGTTGGTAAGTGTGGCTGCATCAAAAAATTGGAATATGTACCAATTGGATGTCAAGAATGCCTTCTTGAATGGATGGATTTCAAAGGAGGTATATATGTCACAACCTCCTGGCTATGAGGTCCCTAAGAAGGTAACATATGTTTGCAAATTGAAAAAGGCTTTATATGGATTGAAGCAGGCACCTAGGGCATGGAATTACAAGTTAACTACATACCTCCAAGACCAAGGTTTTGTCATGAGCAAGGCAGATACTTCTCTGTTCATTAAGAGAAGTAATTCAGAGGTAATATATCTTTGTGTTTATGTTGATGACATCATCATTATAGGTAACGATGTCAATGGAATCAGATATATCAAAAGTCAAATGATGAAGGAGTTCAAGATCAATGATCTTGGTCTATTGAAGTATTTTTTGGGACTTGAATTAGTCTACACTAATTCAAGGATATATATTACTCAGAAAAAATATATATAGGACATGTTGAAGAAATCTCATTTGCAGGATGCCAAAGTAGCAAGCACTCCAATGGAGGTAAACCTAAAGCTGAGTGCCCATGAAGGTGATGAAGTCAATGACATTACAGGTTATCAAAGTATGGTGGGTAGTTTGAACTATGCTACCTTAACAAGGATAGATATTGCATATGGAGTTAGTGTGCTAAGCCAATTTATGCACAAGCCAAGGATACCTCACTTAGAGGCTACCAAGAGAATCATGAAGTATCTCAAGGGTACACAGAACCATGGTTTGTATTTCCCTTACACTTCAGATATTGATATCAAAATTTATTCAGATGCAGATTGGGCAGGATGCAAGGATGATAGGAGGAGCACTTCTGGATGTATTTCCTTTGCAGGTGACAAACCAGTTTCATGGTCTTCAAAGAAGCAACCCACTGTGGCTTTGTCTTCCACAGAGGCAGAGTATAGAGGACTGGCTAATGCCACACAAGAAGCAATTTGGATTAAGCTTTTGTATACAGAATTGGGTTTGTTTACTAGGTCTCCAATAATCTTTGGAGATAATACAAGTTCTCTTCACCTTGCAGCTAATCCTATTTATCATGCTAGGACCAAACACATAGAGGTCCATTACCATTATGTGAGAGAGAAATTGATAAGCAAGGACATTCAACTTACCTATGTATCAACCAACATGCAATGTGCAGATTTGCTGACTAAAGCTTTGGATGGAACCAAACTTTGATGGTTCAAATCCATGATTGGATTGCAGGACATACTTGAAGATTGAGGATGAAGACTTAAGCCAAAATATTTGGCTTGAGGGGGAGCTGTTGGTGTAAATTAAAAGCCTACACATTTGGCTCAAAGGATGCATTGAAGTCCATACACACATGAAGAAGCATAGGAACATATGCTAGTGGTTAATTATCACTTTACCACATTGTAAAAGTCAAATTGACTTGGAATCTCTTGTAATCACCTACCAAAAGGATTCGTGGAAAAATTAGTTGTTTGATTGAAAGAATATCTCCAAGCATTTAGGAGCTTGATCATAGGGAGCCAAAAGTTTGAATTTGAATTCAAATTTTTAGTCATCTCTTATAAAAATGGACATGAAAAGTCGCGGGCAAGAGAGAGCACTCCCGAGCATAGCATTACTGATCTTTGAGTGTGTGTGTGAGGTCTACACTCTAGCTCACACCTCTCTACACCATTTGGCAATGATATTCATGCCAATGGAGTTGTATACATTTGTCCATTAATACATACATTCACATTGTCCATCTCTAAATTCTCTATTTGTCTACTCAAAAGTCTGTCAACTTGTCGAGGGCATATCGCACTCAAATCGTCACCCAATTCAGTGATTCAAAGCTTGTTGGATTCAGCCTGAAGTAA
>CM035419.1:95628323-95658323 GCA_020310875.1 Ceratopteris richardii
TTGTTGTAATACATTAATCATTTATTGGTTAAATGTTTTTAGTAAATAAAATCTAAAGTCAATTCCTTGAACTTTAAGAAAATTCGAGATTGCTCCTCAACAAAAATGATGTAAAATTCAAAAAAATACTAAGTAAAAAATAAACCAATTTTATTAATAAACTAAATTGTTTTCTCTCTAAAGCTAAGAATAAATCAAACGAAGTTTCAAGTAAACAAGGATCTAAAGATCAAATAAATAACCTATGATAATCTATCAAATTCTCAAAGATTCCTCTTCTTTTAAATTTTTCGAATATTAACAACCAAGAAAACATAACATGGATAAAAAAATTATTTTTTAAGTATGCTCTTACAGATAACTATCTTTAGATTATCTTTAGACTATGTGACATTATTCTCTTTCATGTGCTTAATAGTTGGAAAGGTTTATTCAATGAAGAAATATACCATGTTCTATTTTATTGCATGTCTAATATAGATGAGAACAAGTAGAAACATATTGAAGGTCTTAGTATGGGCTTCAAGGTGTAATAATATGATGCCTATCAAAGTTGAAATTTGTATACGCACAATAGCAAGACATTGTATATTAGTTATAGAGATGTGACAAAAGGTTCATACTAAAATGTGTGCTTATAAAAAAATATTTCTTTTGATATAGACTAAACGCTAAATAGATTTTTTCATGTGCTAAATTCTCTTTATTCTTTTATTCATCTTAATGTAAAATTCTATTGAATAAAAGGGATTAAAATGTAATTGGACATATTAGCACTAAACCAAAATAGATCTTTCCTTATTATACGACTAAAATCTTCCAAAGGATGAACCAAATGAAAAAATCCCAAGAAACGATGATACCACAAATCATAGTATTTTATTAAAACATTTTATTTATGATAGTTTTTTTCTAGGGAATCAATCTCCTTTATAGATATTAAATCTATTCAATATCTAACTTGATGGGTTTGTGAGAACATGCGAGATTTTGAATTACATGTTGATATATTTAGGTAGTGATGTGTGTGAACACACTAGGACCATCGAGGCACTTTTTTCCCTCTTTAGGAGGTTTTTATCCCCGGCTTGTACACATGCCTATAACCCTAACGGGTCACTTATCTTTGTACATTCTCTTGGTGATACATTCAATATTATGTGTTGTGCTCCAAGCTTCTTCTTCTTTCTTGCGTTTCTTGTGTGCTTCCGTCACACCTCAAACTCCAACAATTGGTATCAGAGTAGGTCACCGCTTCATCTAGGACGTCGTTGACACCCCTGCGATCATAATCTCAAAATCGCATGAAAATTGGTGAGCATACTCAAGGCAATTAGGATTTCAAAACCACTTTGTTTTGTGGCATTGAATCATGGTCTCAACTTGTTTCGACCTCTGAATGCACTATCATAACGCTTGTGTAGGAAATTTTTTCTTTTTGTGCCAAAGATATATACACATCTCGGTTTGCCAGTATAAGCTCCTCAAAGCATACTATAGGTTTAGCATACCTAAATAGGGTAGATTTGTTCAACTTTTTGAGATACAATCATTTTTCTACATCAGGGTATTTTAGTCAGTGGCCATGGTTGAAAGTAGTGATGTATTTTGTATGTTGGTTGTTGAGGATAAGTTGGATGGTACCAATTACTCATTATGATCTTATATGATGTGTCATGTATTGGTTGCAAAAGGACTATGGAATATTATGCATGGTATTGAAAAACATCCTATTACACCTACAAATATAGTTATTGATGTTGATTCAGATGGCATTGAAGATGGTGATATTCTTCAAGGTCCTGTTTATGTTGTGGTTCCTAGTGCACGTACTATAGAGCAACTTTTTTGGGATGGCAGACATGCTCATGCATATGCATTGATAGCCTTGCCTGTCAAATGTGACATTATTCCTCACATTCGTGTAAAGAGAGATGGTGGATGCAATCCAAAGATGAGTAGGTGCTGCTACAACCAGCTTCACACCAGCCAACTGAGACTTCAAAGTTGATTAGTAGACCCTTTGAGCTTCCTAAATCCACCAAAATATCAGCCAAGTACTTTGGAACATGTATCCCAAAAGTTTAAGTCAAGACAGACTAGTTGCGAAATGACTAGCTCCCAAAACTTGCTATTTTTGGACATACACCTGCTGGAAAAAATGAACAGTGCTCTCAACCTGGTAGGAATTAGAAAAATTCCTTTTGGGCATAGCAAATAGACTTAGCAAGCTTCCCAATCCAAGTTAAAACACTTCAAATGATGGACTGAGCACTGAGAACAAGTTTCATCAATTTCTGGAACATGCCCACCATTCTCGGGGCTCTACAGAGATAGACCAGTGAGCAGTAAAATGCAGATATCTCCAAAAATATAAATCCAATGACCTTGAAAATTGATATGCAGAAACTAGACAATAAGAGCTATCCAAGGCACATTAAATCACTGAAAAAAAATCAGTAGAACTCGAGATATGACCTTCTGAAGGTACTGCTCTGAGTGAGTATAGCAGAGAACAAAACATAGAAGTGAATGATGATAAATGTATAGATTCACATATGATTACAATCACATTGGCAATGAATCTTTGCACAATGGGAGTAGAATGATAGAGCTATGGAGTAAGCTCTTCAATCTCTACAAAATGACATGAAGTGGTCACGTACAAGGCTTGCTAATCGCCTCTTCCTTCTTGCTCCTTTTATAGCTATTCTTGGAGGGAGTTTTGAATTCGAATTCGAATGGCTCCACCTAAACGTGATCCCCAAAGTTAGGAGATATTCCCTCAGCTCAAAAATTCGTGGGTTTTGGTAGTTAGAGCCACAAAATTGCTTTTACATCATGCATGAGGTAAGCCATCCTTTTCCTTTTTCTTTTTTCAATTACAAGAGATAAAAATGAACTCTTTTACAAGAGGTGTTCACATGACTACTCATGTGACTTACAAATGAGGATAAAATTAAGCATATCAAGCAAGTAGGCTTGGGCAAAATGCACCAACAGCTCCCCCTCAAGCCTAACATGCTTGACCTTCAAATAAGTCTTCAATTGTCCTTGATTTCCTGCAAGCCAATCATCAACTTGAATCTACTTAATTTTGTACCATCAAGAGCTTTAGTCAACATGTCGGCACATTGCATATCTGTAGAGACATAGGATAGTTGAATATCCTTGCTCATTAGCTTCTCCCTTACGTAATGGTAGTGGACTTCAATATGCTTGGTTCTAGCATGGTATACCGGATTAGCTGCTAGATGTAGTGAGCTTGTGTTGTCACCAAAAATATGAGGTGTTGAAGAATGAAGTCCAAGATCTGTGTACAAAGACTTTAACCACATGATTTCTTGAGTTGCATTAGCCAAACCTCTATATTCAGCTTCGGTAGAAGATAATGCCACGGTTCGTTGCTTCTTCGATGACCAAGAAATGATTTTTGAACCTGCAAATGATATATACCCGGATGCGCTTCTTCTATCATCTCTAGATCCGGCCCAATCTGCATCTGAGTAGACCTTTAGCTCAATATCTGAAGTAAATGAATAAAACAAACCTTCATTCATGGTCCCCTTTAGGTACTTGAGGACTCACTTGGCCGCTTCCATATGTGGTCTTCTCGGCTTATGCATAAACTAACTCAATATGCTAACACTATAGCATATATCCACCCTTGTGAGTGTTGCATAGTTCAAACTTCCAACCAAGCTTTGATAGCTTGTGATGTCTTCAATTGGCTCTCCTTCATAAGCACTAAGCTTATGATTTTGCTCCATAGGTGTACCTGCACACTTGGTATTTTCCATCTTGAACTTGACGAGCATGTCATGGACATACTTCCTTTGTGTGATGTATATACCTGAATCTGTGTAGATCAACTCCAATCCAAGAAAATAAGTGAGTGGTCCGAGGTCACTTATTTTGAACTCCTCCTTCATTTGACTCTTTACCTGTTTGATTCCTTCAAGATCATTGCCTGTGATAATAATATCATCAACATACACACATAAATAGATCACTTCAGATCCATTCCTCTTTATGAACAAAGAGGTATCCGCCTTGCTAGCTTTGAATCCTTGGTCCTGCAAATAAGTCACCAATCTGAAATTCCAAGGCTCTTGGAGCTTGCTTCAATCCATACAAAGCTTTCTTTAGTTTGCATACATAGTTAGGATGATGTGCATCCTCATATCCAAGAGGTTGTGCCATATACACTTCCTCAGAAATCCATCCATTCAAGAAAGCATTCTTTACATCAAGTTGATAAAGATTCCAATTTCTAGATGTAGCAAGACTAATGAGAACCCTAATTGTAGGCATTTTTGCAACAGGAGAGAAAGTCTCCTCATAATCAATACCATGGGTTTGAGCAAACCCTTTAGCAACTAACCTTGCTTTGTGTCTATTTATACTTCCATCTGGATTCCTGTTGATTTTGTATATCCATCAAGATCCGATTATCTTCATAGATGGCTTGTTAGGTACAAGCTCCCAAGTGCCATTCTCCTTCAAGGCTTCCATTTCTTCATCCATTGCATCTCTCCAAGCTTTCTTGCTTTGTGCTTCTTCGAATGTGGTAGGTTCTTCATTGGTTGAATCCTTTGCAATGTAGATTGAGTGCTTCGTGACCAAAGAAGTATCATAACCAAGCCTCTCTGGTTTCTTCTTCTCCCTCGAAGACCTTCTAAGTGGTTGATGTGAGCTCTCGGGTCCATATGTAGCATCCTGCATCTTTGCTTTACCTTTGTTCTTCCATAGCTTTAGTCTTTCCAAGTCTTCTAGGTCAATCTCCGAATCACTTTCTTCAACCTGCTTTGGCTCCTTTGATTGAAGTGATGGAAAATCTTCATCCAAGTCATATGGCAGCTTCACTTTCCTGTCATCATCAAACCATGATTTGTTTTCATCAAAAATTACATCTCTACTCACAGAAAATCCTTTATTGATTGGATTGTACAATCTATATCCTTTTTGGTTTTGGTCATAACCAATAAATACACACTTCTCTGCCTTGGGATCCAATTTCCCTCTTACTTGAGAAGGAATGTGAGCATAGGCTAAGCATCCAAAGATTTTGCAATGCTCTAGACTAGGTCTTCTTCCATTCCACACTTCATATGGAGTGGTTCCATCTAGTGACTTAGATGGAAGTCTATTTATGAGATATGTGGCTGTTGACATAGCCTCTGCCCATAGGTAGTTCGGCAATCCCTTTTCGTTGAGCATGGACCTTGCAGCTTCGACAATAGCTCTGTTCCTCCTCTCTGCTACACCATTGAGTTCGGGTGTATACCTTGTAGTGACTTCCCTTTTAATGCCTCTTTCATGCAAGAAGGCATCAAATTCAGAAGAGAAGTATTCTCCTCCACCATCTGATCTGAGTCGTTTCAAAGTCCTACCTGTTTGGTTTTCAACAAGAGCAATATACTTCTTAAAGCAATTAAACACTTCATCCTTGTGCTTCATGAAAAACAGAATGGTCCACCTGCTACAATCATCTATGAAAGACACATAATATCTTGAGCCTGATATAGATGGCTCCTTACTTGGACCCCACACATCCGTGTGCACTAGATCCAAAGGATTTTGATACATATATCCTTTCTTATTGAAAGGTTGTCTATGAGCCTTGCCGAGTTGACAAGCTTCACACTTATAAATCATGTGTTGCCTTGTGATATTAGGCAAACCAAGTACACTTTGGTCCCTGCAAATCTGTTTGAGTGTCCTCTCACCAATGTGAGCAAGCCTTTTGTGCCATATCTCCAACTCTGTTAGAGTTTGAGATCCATAGCTAAACAAAGCTATGTTCTTTGTATCTTCCACTTCAAAAGTGAAAAGCCTTCCTGTCTTTTCTCCTTTGGCAATCCTTCGAAAGCCTTGCCTTGGGTCTTCAACATATGCTCCAAATTGGTTGAATCTAACCTGCAATCCTTTTTCAACAATATGTCCAACACTTATTAAATTTTTGGTAATTGTAGGGACATACAAGACTTTGCTTAAGAGGTTCATATTCCCATCTGATGTCTTCACATTATCTATCTTCTCCACTGAGTGCTTTGTGTCATCTCCTGTCTGCACTTCATGCTTGTTATGAGGATCTTCTAAATCAGAAAGAAGCCACATTTCCTGCTACATGGTTCGAGCATCCCGAATCAATGTAAAATATGTGATCATCATCCTTACCCTTCTTCGCTGATAGATTCATAATCAATAATGAATCTTCTTGACTTTGGTCCTCTGCATAGTTATTGTAATCTCTTCTTCCTCTATGGCCACTTTGATAGTTGTTGTTGTTGTTGTAATTGTTGTTGTAGTAGTTGTTGTTGTTGTAGCCTCCATTGTATCTACCTCTATTTGATCCATAGCCACCTCTATTGAATCCTCTTCCTCTTGAGTTCCTCGGGTTCCTGAAACATTCTTCAGTAGTATGGTTAGATAAGCCACATATGTTGCAAGGTTGAGATGATTGGAATCTCCCCCTGCCTTGCTTTCCACCTCTGCCTCTTCCTCTAGCTCTTCCTCTACCTGCAAAGTTTGCTTGGAAAGAGCTTCCTTCATCTTCATTCTTCCTATTCTTTGACTTGTCCTTGACCTTAGCTTTATCAGAATATAAGGAAGAAGTTTGATTACCTCTTGAGGACTCACCACCTTTGCTAATCTTTGCTTCATGAGTGAAGAGTTGGCCCATGAGTGTGTTGAGGTCGGGTACATGCATATCCATGTATAAATCCATGGTTGTTGTGAATGACTCCCACTTGTCGTCTGCTTTGATTCCATTTATGATTTTTCTAATGATTTGTTCCTCTTCGATTACCTCTCCAATGCTTCCAAGTTGGTCGGAAATATCCTTCATCTTTGTGACATAATCAGTCACATTTTGCTTTGGGCTTTTCTTCATTGTTGTGAACTCCATCCACAATTGGTTCTTCCTTGCTCGAGTGTTGGAAGAGAAGAAAGAAGCAAGTGCATTCCAGGTCTCTCTTGATGTCTTGCATCCCTTGACATGAGGTAAAAGAAAATGAGAGATTGAGTTTAGAATATAGGACCTTGCAAGTGCATCCTTCGAACACCAATTCGAAAGTCCTTCCACTTCTTCATGTGATGGTTGCCCTTTGTTCCTCATGGTTGGCATTGCTTCATCTCCGGATATGAATCCATATAGATTCCTCCCTTGAAGGTAAGCCTCCATCCTTAGAGACCATGCCGGGTAGTTGTTTCGATCCAATTTGTCAATTTTTGATGGAAATCCATCTCCCATGTTGCCTGACTATGCTCTGATACCACTGTAAAGAGAGATGGTGGATGCAATCCAAAGATGAGTAGGTGTTGCTACAACCAGCTTCACACCAGCCAACTGAGACTTCAGAGTTGATTAGTAGACCCTTTGAGCTTCCTAAATCCACCAAAATATCAGCCAAGTACTTTGAAACATGTATCCCAAAAGTTTAAGTCAAGACAGACTAGTTGCGAAATGACTAGCTCCCAAAACTTGCTATTTTTGGACATACACCTGCTGGGAAAAATGAACAGTGCTCTCAACCTGGTAGGAATTAGAAACATTCCTTTTGGGCATAGCAAATAGACTTAGCAAACTTCCCAATCCAAGTTAAAACACTTCAAATGATGGACTGAGCACTGAGAACAAGTTTCATCAATTTCTGGAACATGCCCACCATTCTCGGGGTTCTGCAGAGATAGACCAGTGAGCAGTAAAATGCAGATATCTCCAAAAATATAAATCCAATGACCTTGAAAATTGATATTAAAAACTAGACAATAAGAGCTATCCAACGCACATTAAATCACTGAAAAAGGATCAGTAGAACTCGAGATATGACCTTCTGAAGGTACTGCTCTGAGTGAGTATAGCAGAGAACAAAACAGAGAAGTTAATGATGATAAATGTATAGATTCACATATGATTACAATCACATTGGAAATGAATCTTTGCACAATGGGAGTAGAATGATAGAGCTATGGAGTAAGCTCTTCAATCTCTACAAAATGACATGAAGTGGTCACGTACAAGGCTTGCTAATCGCCTCTTCCTTCTTGCTCCTTTTATAGCTATTCTTGGAGGGAGTTTTGAATTCGAATTCGAATGGCTCCACCTAAACGTGATCCCCAAAGTTAGGAGATATTCCCTCAGCTCAAAAAGTCATGGGTTTTGGTAGTTAGAGCCACGAAATTGCTTTTACATCATGCATGAGGTAAGCCATCCTTTTCCTTTTTCTTTTTTCAATTACAAGAGATAAAAATGAACTCTTTTACAAGAGGTGTTCACATGACTACTCATGTGACTTACAAATGAGGATAATATTAAGCATATCAAGCATGTAGGCTTGGGCAAAATGCACCAACAATTCGCTCCTACAAAACAACAAAGGATTCTTGGGATACACTTGCCACTTTATACCAGGAAAGGAATGAGGCTCGTGTTGCTTACCTCAAAAAACAATTAGAGAGTGAGCATATGAATGAAGGAGATTCCACATACATTTTTTTTTTTTACAAAGATCAAAGATTTAAAGGAGCAGTTGATTTTTGTTGATGAAGTCTTGCTTGACAGTTCACTTGTGCAAAATGTTTTGAATGATCTTCTAGATTGATATCACAATTTTGCTTCTACTCTTTGATTGATGATGAAAGGCAATCCAAATGCCTTAAAATTTGAGGATTTAGTCTCTGTTCTATTGTAGGAAGATCAATCTATGTAGAACAACTCCATTATGTGTGTTATAGATCAAGACTTCTTGTCTAGTCAGAAGGGCAAAGGTAAATGGAGCTCATCTACTAGTAAGTAGAAATTTGCTAATTCTGCACAATCAAAGAAGGATGACAGAGATGAGAAGAAAACAGAAAAGTAGAAATCATTTTGCTAATACTATAAAGGAAATGATCATGTCATAAAGATTTTTCCAAAACCTGCTGCAAAAGAGGCAAAGAAAAAAGAAGTTGGAATGGTTGTTGCAGAAGCCTCTACACCCAAATTAGAGTCTGCAAATCTTGTGCAGAATGAAGAATGGGCATTTACTATAGTTTGCAGTTATGACCCATCTTCTCATGAACAATGTATGTCTATAGTAGACTTAGATATTTGGTACTTTGATAGTGGGGCAACCAAACATATTACCTTGCTGCATAGTTTCTTCACTTAACTTGAGCCTTCCCCTATAGGGAATACTGTCACATGTGCTAACAACTCCTCTTATCCTTTCATGGGAATTTTACAAGATCATTGTGACTAGTGCTGATGGTAGTTCTTTTACATTGTTGGATGTTTTATATGTGCCAAGGATCAAGAAAAATATGTTGTCAGTTTCAGCATTGGCCAACATTGGCTTGGTTGTGAAATTTGTTGATGATAGATGTACAATTCATGATCTGTCAAATGACAACATCATTATTGCTTCTTAATTTTATATCGTGGGTTGTATAAGCTCATAAATTATGAAAAATTTGTGAATGATTCAGCATGTGCAATTCAAGTTTCTCAAGCTATGTCAGATGCAAAGCTTTGGCATGCATGCTTTGGTCGTTATGTATGTAGAAATCTAAAATGGTGTCCTCTTTGCCCAAACTTGAGGAACTTGGTAAACATGTGTGTATGATACTTTGTTGCCTCATTCTTACAACTGGATAGTCTAGTGCTGGTCCAAATGAGGAAATTTCTCAGCCTTCCTATTTTCACATGATGATGTAGATCATTCCATTTCTGATGGATATTTACATGATGCAATTATTGATGAGATAACTAATGTAGAGGAGGCAAAAACTATGCCTAAATGGATGGTGCAGAATTTATGAGATAGCAAATTAGATGCACCTTTGTCATATTGTACTCATTCAGGCTCTCATAGTGCTTCTTTTGCATCAGATTGCTATGCTATGGCTGCCTCTAGTCTTTTTTATGAGAATGATCTTGTTTTGTTTGATGAAGCACAAAATTCTAAAAATTGGATGGCTGATATGCAATCACAATATGATGTTATTATGAAAATAGTACCTAGTCTTTATGTGAATGGCCTCTTGGCAAGAAGGCCATTGGCATTAAGTGGGTATACAAGCCAATGCATAAGCTTGATAGAACAGTTGATAGGTATAAGGATAGGCTTGTTGCAAAAGGTTATGCTCAAGAAAGAGGCATTGATTTTGATTAGACCTTTGCACCTACATGTCGAATGACTACTATTCATAGCATATGTGCACTTACAACTCATCATGGTTGGAACATACATTAGTTGGACATTCAAACTGCATTTTCGAATAACGACTTGCATGAAGAAGTGTATTTTTTTAGCCTTGTGGTTTTGTGTAGAAAGGGCATGAAAATAAAGTGTGCAGGTTGAAAAAGGCATTATTATATGGTTTGAAACAAGCACCACATGCTTGGAACGAAAAGATACATGCCTACTTGATTGCACATGGTTTTGAGAACGGTCCAACTGAGAGCACCTTATATGTTAAGCGTGCAAATGATGTGCGTCTAATCATTGTTGTCTATGTTGATGACATGCTGCTCAGTGTCCTAATGAGAAGCATATTGTTGATTTTAAGGATGATTTGCATGCCTCATTTGAGATATCATATTTCAAGCATTTGCATCATTATTTGAGAATTCAGTTTGTGCAAGTTGATGGTAGACTAGCTTTATGTCAAACAAAATATATTGACACATTATTGCAGTGTTTTGGCCTTGAAGACTGCAAACCTATTGCCACTCCTATGGAGATAGGTTTATGGTTGAGTCTTCATGATGCTAGAGATGCATTTGATGTTATTCTATCAATAGGTTGTTGGATGTTTGATTTACTTATGCATTAATCGGCCAGATATTCAATTTGCTGTCTCACGGATGAGCAGGTTTATGCATTGCCCAGGTGTTAAGCATTGGCAGGTGGTTAAGTGTATCTTTCAGAGAGAGAGAATTTGAGTTAGTGTTTGTGTATGGAAAAGCTGATACATGTAATCTTGGATCATCACATGTTGAGCTTGATATCTCAACACTCCCCCTCAAGCTCAACGTCATGTCCTCTAATCCAAGCATCTTTCGAAACTTCTTCAGCTTCTCTGCTCCAAGTGCTTTAGTGAAAATATCAGCAACATGCTCATTTGTTCTCACATAAACAAGATCAATATCACCTGCTAATACCTTCTCTCTGATGAAGTGATAATGCACCTCGATATGCTTTGTTCTAGCCTGAAAATCAGGATTCCGTGCTAACTGTATGCTGCTAAGATTATCACAATAGATGGTGATAGGCTTTTGCACTTCCACACCTAAATCTGCAAGTAGCATCTCCAGCCATGATGCCTCACATGCTTCCATTGCAGCACCTCTATACTCAGCCTCTGTACTCAACAAAGCAATAGTGGTTTGCTTCTTGCTGCTCCATGTAATAGCTGCACCTCCAAGTGAGATTAGAAAGCCACTAGTAGAACTTCTATCTAGAATACTACCAGCCCAATTTGCATCGGTGTATCCATGAACCTGCAAATCTACACCAGCTTCATAAAACAATGCATAATCCAAAGTAGCACTCACAGATCGTAGAGTGCGCCTCATAGCATCCAAATGTGGCTTTCCTGGGAACCTGCATAAATTGACTTTCAAGTCCAATAATATAGCTTAGATTAGACCTTGTGATTGTGAGATATATAAGACTTCCCACAATTTTCCTGTACATAGTAGCATTTTCCAATGCTTCACTTGATGGAGTATCCAACTTCAAATTCTGATCTAATAGCATAGAAATTGTCTTACAATCAGCCATACCATACTTTTGCAGCATAATCAAGGCATATTGCCTTTGTGACATCCATATACATGTTTCTGTATGTATAAACTCAAGTACAAGAAGTAGCGCAACACACCAAGATCTTTCATGTCAAATTCCTACATAAGAAGTTGCTTTACCTCTTTAATTCTTTCTTCATAATCACCACCTACAATCAAGTCATCAACATAAATAGCCACAATTGTGATGCCATCATCACCCTTCCTTGCATATAGTAAATGATCCGCATCACACATAGAAAACCCAATGGTGGTTAAGTATTCAACAATCCTTGGATGCCATGCATGAGGAGCTTGCTTTAGCCCATACAAAGCCTTCTGCAACCTGCAAACATATTTTGGATGCTTTGAATCTTCATATCCTTATGGCTGGTCCATGTATACTTCTTCCTGTAACTCACCACGTAGAAAAGAATTCTTCACATCCATCTGATGCAAAGTCCATCCTTTTGTTGTAGCTAATGCAAAAAGTGTTCTAACAATAGACATTTTAGCTACAGGGCTGAATGTTTCCTCATAATCAATTCCATAAGTTTGTGCATATCCTTTTGCTACCAAACGTGCTTTATACCAACTTATGCTACCATCAACATTGTGCTTTACCTTATAAACCCACTTGCAGCCTATGGGTCTCTTTCCTTGCGGAAATGGAACCAGCTTCCATGTATCATTTCCATAAAGTGCAGCCATCTTCTCATCCATAGCTTTTTCCCAATCTGCATTTCCAATTGCATCTTCAAAACAAGAAGGTTTAGCATCTTTTATTACCTTTGTCATGTAGGCACAATGACGAGCCATGTAACTATCATATGTCAATTGTTGCATTGAATTCCGCATCCTCCCAGATCTTTTTGGTCCTGGGTCACTTCCCCTTGTATCGTCTGCATGTGCCTTTCTTACTCTTGGAGTCATCTTCAAAACCTCCACAGGTTTTATGACCAACATAAAGCTTTTCTTTACCTTTCTTGGATGTATTTGATGAATTTGCTAGACTGAAATTTCCACGCAATCTTCCACTCCATGGATTTGAGTTGGAACTATTGCTCGGTGATGCACCAAAACTTGAGATTTTGCACTTGCTTTTTTAGCATTTTCTTTGTCATTTGGTTTAAGATTCAGTCCTTCTTTGGCATCTGCATAGAATCTTGACATTTCATCAAATACCATATCTCTGCTAACATTTTTCTGCGTTTGGATCAAGCTTCGTCCTCAACTCATCCGGAACATGTACATATGTAATGCAACAAAAAACTTTTAGATGTGATAAGTTTGGCTTTTTACCTGTAAACTTCTCTTCAGGTGTAACTTGATATACAACAGTAATTGGAGTTCTATTCATGATGTATACAACAGTATGAACAACTTCTGCCCAATAACAATGACGTATATTCTTCTCAGCCATCAAGGCTCATGCTATTTCTACAATATGTCTATTTTTGCGTTCAGCAACGCCATTCTGTTGTGGTGTGCACCTACATGAAAACTGATGCCGAATTCCATGATTTTTTAGAAAATTGCTAAACTCATTTGACATGTATTCACCTCCTCCATCTGATCTTAATGTCTGAATATACTTCCCTGTCTGCTTTTTCACCACAACTTTAAAAGTTTGGAAGTGAGTGAACACCTCACTCTTCTCTTTCATGAAATATATCCACACTTTTCGTATATGGCCATCAATAAAAGTAACATAAAACCTGCAACCGCCCATAGGTGGGGTCTTTGCAGGACCCCAAACATCTGCATGTAATATTTCTAGTATGTTCTCACTAACATGCTTGTCATGTGGAAATGATGCTCTTGATTGTTTTCCAAATTGGCATGCTGCACATACCTTTTGCATCTCCGCAACCTTGAAATTTGGTAGTCCATGGACAATCTCCTTTGACTGCATCAATTTTAGCCTTTGCAAGTTTGCATGTCCAATCCGTTTGTGCTAGATCTCCATATCAGCAATGACTCCTGCACCTTTTGCAAACATGGCTACATTCATTTTCAGAATTTTCACATTTAAGGTGAACATCCTACCCACTTTGTTTCCTTTGGCAATCAATCTTCCATCCGGTTTGTATTCTTCTACATATAACCCATGAGCATTGAATCGAACTTGTAATCCATGGTCAACTATTTGTCCAATAGAAACCAGATTCTTCATTATATTTGGAACATGTAGCACATTAGCAAGATGTTTTACCTTCCCGTCCTCCGTAGACAATGCTATGTTTCCTGTATGCTCGATAGGATGTGATGTGTTATCACCTATTTCAATATATTCAAGAACTGGCAATTTTTGCGAAGTACTAAACCAACTAGTCATGTGATTGAAGCACCTGAATCAACATACCATACATTATCATTTGATTTTGAAACATTAGCAGACATTGTATTCATCATGTGATTTTGAACCATGAACAACTTCTCAGAATAATCTGCACTTGTGGATGCATAGTTGTTTTGTTGCCTTTTGTTATTTTGATTCTTCAACCTGCAATCATGTTCAAAGTGTCCAGGTTTACTACAATTCCAACATCCTTTACTATCATTACCTGAATCATTTCTTTGGAAATTTCTGTGACCTCTTTGGCTCCCCTTGCTTCGAAACTGTCCTCTTCCTCCTGCATGATTCTGTTGTTGACTTTGGTCTTGGTTATTGTTTCCTCTTCCACTTCCGAAACCTTTATCTTTGCCTCTTCCTCTGCCAGAGTAGAATACCTGCTCAGAACTAGCTTTTCCTTGGGAGTTTGAATCCTCACCAAGATTCTTTTCTTCAATAATCAACATAGCTACTAGATCAACAAAATTTGGAATATTTCCCCTAGTTTGTATAGAAGTTGTGAAGTGCTTATATGCAACTCCTAAGCCACGAAGCACACTTCCACCTTATCATCATCATCATCATCTACGTTCATGCCAATAGATGCAAGTGAATCACATATGCTTTTGATTTTTAGGGTGTAGTCACTTACCGACATGCCCTTCTTCTCCAATGTATGCAACTCGTTCTTGAGTTGCAATTTCCGTGCCTTTGTATTGGTCTCATACAATGTGACCAAGCTGTTCCAAGCCTCTTTCGAAGTCTTGGCATCCTATATGTGTCCAATCATGCTATCTTGTATGCTAACAGATAGCCAATATATTACCTTTTATGCTCCTTGATTCCATTCTTCATACGCTCTTAATTGGTCTGCAATCTGATTCCTCTCTAGTAACTACCGAGCATTTTCGTTCTCTCCTTCGATGTACTTCCAGTAGCCTTTTCCCATCAGGAAATTCGTCATTCTGAATCTCCAACCATGGAAGTTGTTCTTGTATAGCTTATCACTCATAAGCTCACTCTTTTTCCATTTCTGCAACTATTCACAACACTGCAAAACACTACAATTAGCACTTCTGCTTTAACATTGTCGCACTATGACATGACAATTCGATCTCAGAAAAACACAGTTTTTGTGTATCAACAATACATGGAATCGCTTGAAATTCTGGACCTGGAATATATGAGTGTTGATGAACACGATGCAAGTTACAATTTTCAAAACTGATATGGTTTTTCTATGGGCCCCACCTTGCAGACTTGAAACGGAGGTCAAGATGGCTCCGAAACTTCGATATAACAAAAACGCGTGATTCTAAAGGGATAACTCACGAAAATATTTTGAGGTCTTCTACCTTCACGCCAATTTTTGTAGCAATCTGAGGTCATTTGTGAATCGCACTTTCTCCACACTGTCTCGCGTACTCTTCACCGTCGGCCTTCTCCACGAGCTCTCTACAGCCACACTGACTCTGATACCATGTCATGAGGAAGGAGATAAGGAAGAGATCTCACACACATACTCTCACAATCAAAGAGAAGTACACACTCAGATTGAGGCAAGGAAGAATGATCTTCTTCTTCTTCTTCTTCTTCTTCTTCTATTACATAAAAAGGAATGTACAAGAATGACCTAAAAACAAGAATACAACAATTGCAATATATAAAGACCAGTACATAAGGAAAAACCTAATGTCCGTGTATGAGTGAGCTGGCAAGAAACAAATGTGCCATCACTCTCGGTAGATAAATCTAATAAAGCTCTATGAAGTATCCCTGACATATACCGGTGTGACCACTATACATGTCAGAAAAACGAAAAATTGATACGTGTCATCCTGGATCATCATATATTGAGCTTGATATCTCAACAATTATGTCATAACTTTGGCAAAAGAGTAGGGTTTTGAATCTTTAATAAATTTTTTTAAAGAGAAAGTTCGACCGAAACCTAATCTCCCTTTCCTTGAATTGATTGAAAAAACAACTGTACAAATGAACGGGCATAGTATCCATGGGACCCCCCTGTATTCCACAAAGCAAGGGTTAAACTACCTGAAGGTGACACTAAGAACGACTCTCCGAAGGCAATTGGTTTGAATATTGCCTATTACACTGGCCTTAGGCCCACATATATCGTGTCGTAGAAAATATTTGAACCCTTGCTCCTGCCTCAAGAGACAAAAAACCCAACCACCCAGCCTAGCACCCTAGCACGTGAGGACGAATCTTTAATAATTCTTGTATGATCAAAGGGTCTCATTAATGGCTGCTGAGGAACTCCAAGGTCTTGAACGAATGACGCCCCTCGCGTGCCCTTACACACACTGAGCATCCCCTTGGAAGAAGTCGCGACTCGCCACCATTTAGTATATTGTTGTATGATTGTACGAGTGCGAGTCGCAACTTATCTCCATATCTAGTTCAAAATTCCCCTTGAGTGGACAAGTGTACTGTCCAGTGTCCACAATCGCCTAGAACATTTCTCTTCTGATGTGCTCAGATGGCCAACCCACCGTTTAAAGGGAGTTTCAGTCGCTAATGTGCTCAGAAACCATCCCAACCCCAATATGAAATATGTGTTGTTTTTTTAATCTCTATGTCGAATTATTTGTTTATTGTACACCGAGACATAAAGATGACATAGTCCAACATTTTGCTCCCCCATGGCCATTGTTGGGACTCTGAGGGCATAATAGCTGAACTTATTTCTTTCTAGGAAGATAGATTTACTCTGCAAACGAAGAAAAAAAGAAAACTGATGGTCGCCTTCACAAGAAGAGCAGAAGAGGTGAAGTTTGAATAATTGTTTCTCCTCATGGAATGGCAGTCTTCGTTCGAGCTGTGAGCCTATCTATGTCTGTCATATAGAAGAGAGACCCAGAAGTACACGAGGAAGTGAGGCATCTATGCACATGGCACAGAGATGATGTTCTGCTACTATTGCTGCAGAGAGCCAAAGGACAAAATAAAGATGCAGCTGTTACTCGACAGTTGATCTTTTTAATGGCAGTTGAACTGTTTATGAGCTTCTCTGTAGGGGGCTGGAGGAGAAAGAAGACCTGCAGTATTCATGTATTCCTGCTTCAGCCGTTGGCCAGCAGTGCAGGACTGAACGAATTTAGACGCTCAGACAACAGTAGCTGCTTTTGTGGGCACACAGAAGAAAACATGTTTTATAAACCAACCGGGCTCTTAAGAGAAATGAAGAGTAATAAAATGCATGAGACTTTGGCTCAGTTATGAAAGAGGAAAGAACCATAGAAGATTTTGATGGTAGGCATTGACGGAGAAGTGGAGCACTAAATGAACTCGAGATGCATGCCAACGATGGACAGCTATTCCACAGTTCTTTGTGGGCTTGGCTTCAAGCTTATTTCTAAAGCTGAGAATTTTAAAGCCATGAACATGTGTGACATACTTGGAGGGAAATTTCAGCTTTCAGCTGCAAAGGTGAAAGAAGCCTCTGAAGGAGGCATATTCCAAACTGACATGAATTGGAATAAAAACAATTCCATGGTCCTCACCACATCCCTTGAAGGCACTTCTAAAGAGGACAGGAAAAAAGCTACATACTTTGGTGGATCCAAATGTTGAAGAGTAAAAAGATGCTACGACACAGTTTACTTTGTTCGAATAGGTCTGTTATTTGTGCTTGAAGCCAAGATTAGGAAGAGGACAAGTAGTATTAGAAAAGGAAAGAGGGGGCTCTATGTCAAAAAAAATGTAAGGTATGACATCAATTTTATACCTAATAAACATGTTATCCATATAAGTTTTTCAATCACGCATATTACAAACTGTGTTTGCCTTTTCTCCATAAAGAAATAAAAGCTATTTTAGAACCCCTTAAATTCATGTATCCTCAATGTCAAAATCCTTTGGACTATGAATGTGTTGGATGCTATGCACCATAGTTGTTTCTGACGGGTTTTTGACTTCTGACTTCTGACGTTTGCCCGTCTGACGAGTAAGGTAAAACGTTTCTGACGTTATCTAACGCCGCCTTTTTTTCCCAAAGAACAAAAGAGAAAAAGAAGAGTAGAGATACCATGATAGAAATAGTATTAGATTCATAACATTAAATTAATGAGAGGACATTATCATGAAGTACAATGATACATTGATGGCATGACCGTGTGACTATAGTAGAATGGTGCATACACATTACCAATTACAATCAGACAAGTAGAGAAACACGATTCATCATTCATGAATGATAATACACGATAAAAGTGAGGTGTCAATACTAAAGATGATGACTATCAAGAAAAATAAAAACAAATTTGTAGCTCAAATTACAGTAGTTTCTCGCACATCATATAGGTTAATCGCAACATGGATGTATCATAATTCATGATAAATTCAGAGAGTGTGACACATTCTCATATTCTACATATCATATGATGATGGTGAGTACACATTGTGATTAATAATGTCAAATGGTACATTGTATTAACTATGCAGTTGTGCAATTGTGACACGAGGCTTGTTTGCACATTTTCATATGTTGCTTCAGTCCACTGTCCATCAACACTATCTTTGTCCATCAATAGTGCCATGGTCTGAGTCTGCCACAAGTACCAACTTCAGCCTTCACATTGGTATGTCAAAAGTGCAGCATGCCAGCAGCTAATATAAAACTTACAGGCTACGTGACATATCTTGATTTATATGCATCTATACAAACATGTATATTGTATATATACATACATCTAAAGCAAAGAACCCTATGCCAAAGTTAAAAATGCAATAGAAAAGATTCCATGCCACTCATATGATTGCTGTATGACAAATTAGATGCATGTTTCAGCCCATGAATGCTATAAAAATTGAAAACCAGATCTATCTGGATAGGACCCAAAAGGTGACTAATCCAAAGGAACAAGCCTCTAATTCACCTAATGCTACAACATAATGTGGACAAAGTTCCAGCAAGCCTGAAATATTGATTCATTTAGCCTTCAGCCTTTCAAACAACTTAACAACTATACTCTGTACGAGCTCAATAATTAGTGAAAAGCTCAGGTTACTCCCATATACGAGCTGCCTAACATAAAATAAAATTGAACAGTTGTATACACATGTGATTAATTGCACAAGGAGGATAAAACATACAATTATACAAGCAAAGGCAGAGAGACTCAAGCACATGTCTGTGTGCAGGTAAAAACGGAGAAAAACTGAAAAGTTTGGGGAAAAAACTGTGTATAAACATTACACCTGCAATAGTCACGTCAGTAACAAGTCAGGTACAGCCGTCAAGTACGTGGAGTCAGTAAAGTCAGCTAAAGTTTACTGACGCGTCAGTAAACAACTATGCTATGCACTTGTGCTACCTCACAGAATGGAGAGTAATGAGATTAGATAATCTTATGCATATTGATTTGAATCGTGCACATGAGTAGAAATAAAACCATGACATGATTAGGCTCAACTTTCCATGTATCCTAACCTAAAGGTTTGAAAGGAGATAAAATAGACATAGTGACTTTGATTAAGAAAGGTGCCCTTTGTTTGCATGAACTATCAAAGAGAGACGGGAGAAATTCATTTTGAGAGGGAATGAAAGTGTAGCTTCTTAAATTGTCAGTGATTTATGTATTTCATATGAAAAAGATGACTAAATTATGGAAATCAAAACTAGGTGGACTAACAGTAAAGTAGTGGCAATTCTTTTAACCAATCAAGAAAGAGACAGAAACCTTTATAACAAATCCTCTTGGAGTTTGGGAAGGAAGAAATGCCTATGAGCAACATAATAAAGAAGAAGCTTAAAAGCACAATCCACAATGATATTACTAAGTGTGTAATGTACTAAGATGAGTAGTCCATTAGGGTTATGAGCATATATACAAGCAGGGGAATAGAAACCTTCTAAAGAGAAGAAAAAATGTATTGACATTTCTATGTGTGTTCACACATGCCACTACCAAAATATACTAGCATATCTCCTTAGGAGTGATGCAATACAATGAGCGAAGAGCTGAAACTCATGCAGGAACTGTTTCACTATGTTGATCCAGAATAATTCATAACAGGGTTATAGTCTCAGAGCTTTGCAAAAAGCTTCAAACTTTTCATATGGTGCAGCCTTCATAAAAAAGATTTGAATGATTATTCTGCGTGGACACATAAGCGAAGATGATCTCTTTAATGAAGATTCTCTCCTTGACATAATGATAGTGCATTTTAACATGCTTGTTCAAGAGGAATGCAACTCAGTTTAGATGGAGATCTAAATAGACTCTAGTTGAAGGGCTTACTAGAGTGCAATGTCACTAAAGCTTTGCATAGGTCATGCTTATATAGCTTTTACAATAGCTTTTACAATGGGAGTCGATAAACATAGCTGGGAGAGATAAAGTAGTTG
The DNA here is from genome assembly GCA_020310875.1 of Ceratopteris richardii. NCBI lineage: Eukaryota > Viridiplantae > Streptophyta > Polypodiopsida > Polypodiales > Pteridaceae > Ceratopteris > Ceratopteris richardii. Next base: position 95,648,805 of record CM035419.1, read on the forward strand.
ACAAAATATAATTTTTGACAATATTTCCATGATCAAAAGAGGAAATTGCATGGTGCCACAAGGCGTTGAATTTTGCTCAGAAGCTTATGCCCTACCTAACCTCATGGCTCGGCTCACAAGGGTCATCCATTACCATCAATGGTCACAGATATATCTAACTTCGAAGTTAGGGTTCCACGAATGTCAGAGCTCTCAAAATGGCTTCCCCTCATTTGGTCATTTTCCCTTGTTCTTGGAGGTCCAAAGATATATATTCATGTTTACTCTCACAAAGTCAGAGGAATAGGCAAGATTTGGTATGGGATATGGAATATATACATCAGATAGAAATATGAGCCTAAGAGATCTACTATACTACCATCCAAAATGAAGTATTATCAACAGCGTTTCATGCAGACTTCAAGAGATGCAGAGAGCTGAAGGAATTGGCAGAGAGCAGAGAACCTGCAAACTATGTTTAGCTGAAGGAAAGCTGAAGTAAAGCTGAAGGAATTGGCAGAGAGCAGAGAACCTGCAAACTATGTTTAGCTGAAGGAAGGCTGAAGTAAAGCTGAAGGAATTGGCAGAGAGCAGAGAACGTGCAAACTATGTTTAGCAGAGGTTGTGGGAGGAGCACTAACAGATGTCAAACATATACAGATCCAATGAAGTAAAGCTGAAGGAATTGGCAGAGAGCAGAGAACCTGCAAACTATGTTTAGCAGAGATTGTGTGAGGAGCACTAAGAGATCAAACATATACAGATGTTGCTGAGATATATAGATGAATCATTTGTACACTTCCCTCACTTTCATATTTAATGATGACATCTGATTCTCAAGGTGGGCAGATATGAGACATGATAAGATCTTCACTAATTGTGAGCTGGTTCATGACAGCTCACTCTTACACACTTCTTTTAAAGCCAGAAAGCAATCATTACAGACCCTTCAAGAGAGCCAAAGCTTGCAGTTAGGGACGTTGAGATTTACAAACCATGTATGTGACCATGTACTCTCGAGTTCAGGTACATTGGATGTCATGAGGTGGAGATTCAGAGGATCTGATGCCAACATATTCTCAGCATGATAATGCACCTACACACATTTTTATATGTTCTTCCCGAATACGCTGAGGATGGAGATATAAAAATTTCCTATGCTTTTATCATGATTATACTCTTATAGCATTTAGTCTCACTCCTCTCCATCATGTCTTTGTATGTCCACCAGATTTATGATGTATTGTGCACACAACATTATTACCATATTCTCTCTCTCTCTCTCTCTCTCTCTCTCTCTCTCTCTCTCTCTCTCTCTCTCTCTCTCTCTCTCTCTCTCTCTCTCTCTCTCTCTCTCTCTCTCTCTCTCTCTCTCTCTCTCTCTCTCTCTCACACACACACACACACACACACACACACACACACAAATAAAAATAAAAATAAAAAAATCTATCAATATGATGTTGATAAAGCAGGGCGTCACCTTGCTGAGCACTGCAAAGCTGAGTATAATCACAATGTCAATATGTGCCTTTGGATTGCTGCGGAGATTTCCATTATAGCAAGTGATGTACCTGAAGGTGATTTGCTTTCCTACTCTTTGAGAGAGAGAGAGAGAGAGAGAGAGAGAGAGAGAGAGAGAGGGGAGGGGGAGGGGGGAGGGAGAGGTGGGGAGAGGGAGGGAGAGGGAGAGGGAGAGGGAGGGGGAGGGGGAGGGGGAGGGGGAGAGGGAGAGGGAGAGGGGGAGGGGGAGGGGGAGGGAGAGGGAGAGGGGGAGGGGGAGGGGGAGGGGGAGGGGAGGGGGAGGGGGAGGGGGAGGGGGAGGGGGAGAGGGAGAGGGAGGGAGGGAGGGAGAGAGAGAGAGAGAGAGAGAGAGAGAGAGAGAGAGAGAGAGAGAGAGAGAGAGAGAGAGAGAGAGAGAGAGAGAGAGAGAGAGAGAGAGAGAGAGAGAGAGAGAGAGAGAGAGAGAGAGAGAGAGAGAGAGAGGGGAGGGGGAGGGGGAGGGGGAGGGAGAGGTGGGGAGAGGGAGGGAGAGGGAGAGGGAGAGGGAGAGGGAGGGGGAGGGGGAGAGGGAGAGGAGGAGGGGGAGGGGGAGGGGGAGGGGGAGGGGGAGGGAGGGAGGGGGAGAGAGAGAGAGAGAGAGAGAGAGAGAGAGAGAGAGAGAGAGAGAGAGAGAGAGAGAGAGAGAGTTTTACGTCTATTAGGAGGCCGAACTCGGCCTATGAGACAAATCAATGTACATGGGTGTATCCTCTGTCAATCGGGAAAAACAAAAGTGGTGAAAAAACTGGTAAAGCTGATATAGATCTCCGTAGTATGCATGTGGAGATACCCATGAAAGTGGGGGGTGTATGGAGGGTGATATCTATGATAGTCTCTATGCAAAAGGGTAGTTCAACAAGCATGAGAATGCATCTGAAACGACTAACTAGCTTCATCCTGTACTAATGGGCGGGTGTAAGATTTGGTACATAGGTGGAGGTGGAGCCAGGGCCGCCTTGATGGCTGCAACACGATCAGCCATCATCTAGGATCGTCTCTCCTCCATGACACGATGGTCATGGGCCTGGATCTCTGCAATCTGGTGTTGGTGAAATCTCAGGGCCCAATATCCTATAGCATGGGGTCGTCTCCTAGCTCGAGAGGTTTGAACCTGCTGAAGAGTCACCCCTCTCGGTGTGTGAGCTGAGGAGGGGAGGGCTGCTGCACGTCGTGGGACAAAGAAGTCAGTGAGCTAACTCAGTCTCCCCCCTGTCAGGGCTGCTGCAGTAGGCTGGAGTAGGGAATCTCTGTAACTCTGTATCTCTAGTAAGAATCACCTGAGCTGTCGCTCGTCTCTAGAGTCCATGATCTCTCAGAGGGTGGGCTGCCCTGTAAACAGAGTCTCATATCTACCTCTGATGTCATCATATGTGCTACATCTGCATACAAAGTGCTCCTCATCCTCCATCTCTACTCTGCATACCTCTGCATATCCACTCCTCTCGGGGAATGTCTGCTGCTCTTCCCGTCTCAATCTCTAGACGGTGTGATGAGACTCTCAACTTGCCAATTGCTACCCTCGAGCTATGAGGCATGTAAGTATCCATGTAGCGTGGTCTCTCGATGAAACCGTCCGCTAGTATGTCTAAGAACGGGTCTCGGTAGTGCGATAGTCTCGATCCCATGTGTGGTGTGAGCCATGTTTGACTAATATAGAGCTGCAAGAGATCCTGTCTTAGCACAACATTCCTCTCACGACAGGAGAGGTGGATGTGAGGTGATTCTGGGTCATACTGAAAAGGTGGCAATCTGTCCATATCAAGTCCATGACTACCAAACCAGACTCTAACCTGAGTGTACCAAGCTCTCTCATATCTTGACCCTGAGTATAGATGCCTCAAAAGCTTTGTGTGTGAGTCTGTTTGTAGAGAGCTTCCTCATCCTCTGAATAAAGTAGATAGTCTCGAATAGTGGATCTACTACCATGGGTGGTGCAGCTAGCTCTGCTCAAATGATGTCATGTGGCACTGACTCTTTCCCACGAAATAGTCGTGAGATCATACGTATTTGTGGCCTCTCGATCGCACTCCATTGGGTGATTGTTGAGGCCTAGGGCCCAAACTGTCGCAACATACATCATAGCTGGTCTGACTAGTGTGTCAAATAGCCACCCCTTTGCGTGGGGCTCCTGGAAGTGTGCCTGGTGATGTCTCCGCTCTAACATGGCTAAAGCTGCATATCCTCGTGTGAGTCTATTGGTGGCTTCCCACCACATGCTCAAGGGGCCAAGCAAGCTCATGAATGTGACTCTGAGGTAGACATGGGAAGTGACCACCTCAATCTCTCCACTGCAAATTGTGAATCCTGCTCCATTCCTCACCATGGGGGAGGTGTGGAAGATCATGACTTTGGTCTTGCCAAGGTTTACTGTCAAGCCCCTCTGTGTACAAAACTCATCCAGGGCATCCAGGTGGCACTGTAATCCCTCGAAGAAACTCTGAAATCAATACAATGTCATTGGCATATAATAAAATGTGGACATGTGTACCTGTGAGGTCTGCACCCTCTCCTCGAGCTCGGAGAATGTAGTCCTCAATCTCGTCGATGTAGAGACCAAATAGAGTGGGGGAGAGTGGACAACCATGCTTAATACCGATGGTGCTAGCAATGGTCTCAGGCATACCTCCCGGACACTGTACCCTCCTAGTCTCCTTCTCATAGAGTGCATAGATGGCCCAAATCATCCCTGATGGTACTTCCAAGCTCTGGCGGCGTCCGAAGAGCCTCTCTCATGGCACTGTATCAAAAGCTTTGCGGAAGTCCACAAATGAGCAATATAATCTCTTCTTTTGCACCCTTTCCCCATCAATGAGGCAACCCAAAATGAAGATGTGATCAATAGTGGAGAAAGCTCGTCGAAAACTTGCCTGGCCTCGTGCTTGTAGCCCCTCATTCTCTACATATGAGCTGAGCTCTGCCTCAAGTATGGCACCGTATAGTTTGGCCATGGTGTGGCCAGTCATGATGGTCCTATAGTTCCTTGGGTCCAGGTGTCGCCAAATTTGTGGATAGGCACAATGGTGTGCCTAGTCCACTCCTCTGGGAAGCCCTCACCTATAGTCTGGTTGAAGACATGTGCAATCAACGAGGCTATAGTGGAGGCTGCATATATGAGATGCTTGCTCTGCAATCCTGTGTGGTAGAACGTCCATGTCGTAGTCTTCCTATGGTCCTCTCAACCATCTTTGCTATGAAGAGAGAAGAACTAGTAGAGAGAGGCTCAAGTGGCTGGGTAATGGGAGGCTGCCTAGGTACCTCATATAATCTCTGAGCATAATCATGCTATGTACGTAGGTCCCCTATAGATGTGGTTGGGTGTGGCTCTCATAGGTATGCCATGTTGCAACACTGTCCATACTCATAAAGAGGTGGTATAGCTCAAGCTCCTTTGCCTCCTCAAAGGCTCGCCTCTTCCGATGTGTGAGGGTCTTCATATGTCCCCTCGCCTCTCTCTGTGATCTCTCCCAACGCTCACTGAGCTCGTAGTCGGCGGTAAAGATCTTTGCATTCCTCATCATACCAGCGATGTTGTGGCATAGTCCTTGGAGGTGTGTAACCATAATGGATGGTGTGTGGGAAGGAGTTGATGGCTGATGTCTAAAGGACTCATGCTATCTGAGGTGAGTAGGGGTAGTCCGAGTGTCGGGATGAAGAAAGAGAAGATCCTTCTCGACTTGAGCTTCATATATGTGAGCTAGCTCATGTGTGAAATGGATGGTGGTGTGTGGGATGCATGTTGCGGGTGTGTGTGTAGGGGTGTCTCCCTTGAGGGAGAGCACGAGGTATGTGTGATCGGCCCCAATGGGTATGGGTTGGATGGTGAATGAGGTAAGTAGGTGGATGGCCTCTCTGGATCCCATGACGTAATCTACTATACTTCCCCCGCCATTTGTGACTCAGTGTGGTATGCATGTCAATCCTCCTGAGATAGGCCACTGAGCCATCCCGTTATAGATAACGAAATTATGTCTAGAGCCTAGTATGAGTAGATGAGCACCATAGTGCGTGTGTGTAGAGTAAGCTCAAGCTCGAGCTATAAACTCATCCTCTATGGTATGGAGTATCTGTGGGTCTTTTGGGTCAAATATCTCACACTGATCATTGCCTGTCTTGGCATTGAAGTCTCCCATAAGGAAGACTTCCCCTAATGGAGAGTACTCTGTAATCTCTTTTGACAAGGAGGTGTATGGTGAGTCCTCTCGATCTATGACAGCGAACCGTGAGCTAGAAGGAGCAAAGTAGCATAACGCTATGTAGATGATCCGCTTTTGTGAGAGCCGAAGTTGAATCCAAAGATATCTCGCCTGTGAGTCACGTGTGACTATCTGTATCCTGCTCTGAAGTCCATCTCTAAAGAGTATGGTTACTCCTTCTCATCCTCTAGTGCTGACGTGTACACTCTGTATCTGGACTCTGTTGGAGAATTCCTCTCCTATGAGCAACGGAAAGTGTAGAAGACCTTCTCAGGATTAAGACTTTTATCTACAGGTGAACCTTAGAATGAAAACTGGTATCAACTAAAGAACACAACGAACTTGAGGCTTTGGTCACTCAAACTAGACACTATTAGCTTTCAAATGAGCTATCAAACACTCAATTTGGAGTAATTTTGGTTTGGCGATTTTTTGCCTCAAAACAGGTTGCCTGTCCACTCAGTTAGGTTAAAAACTGAACTTCACCAAAAACTGAATAACTCACAGACCATGGCGAATCTCAAAAACTATGTTAGATAGAGGAAGTACAGGAGATAAGCTTTCCAATGAATATTTAAACTCTAAAAATGGATTCATACATTGAGAGATATGACTCTCACAATCAGGCTACCCAGAAATTGGTATGCGGTTGGACATAGTCTATGAGACTATAGAAAACGAAATGACTAAAACCAAATGAACTACTTACAAGGGGACTTCAGCGCCTTCTTTCTCTGTTCTTGAGTGTCCTCCCTTGCGTCTTTTATAGCTAAGTGACCACGAGCTCTCATAATGAGTTTGAGAGCTCTTCTCCATAACTCCTCCACTACTTTGAGGAGCCACTCTTCTCTTCTGGTTCAGTTTTTGGATTGGATTCTCTTTTGTTTGATTCTCTTTTGGCTTCCACTACTTTCTAAAGTAAATGCTTTCATTTTTCATTTTTGTATTTGCCTTTTTGAAGAAAATCCTTTTTGTGAAATATATATGATTTTGCTTCTTTATTTTTAACACTCCCCTTTAAGCTCACATGTGAGCTTGCACCTTCAGCCATATCCTGCAAATTGATTTCATCCTTGAACCTCTTTAGCTTAGAAGCATCTAAGGACTTTGTAAACATGTCTCCAACGTGGTCATTAGTTCTAATGAACTTTATATCGACATCCTTGCTCAAAACTTTTTCTCGAACATAATGATAATGCACTTCTATGTGCGTACTTCGTGCATGAAACATTGGATTGTTTGTTAAGTGAATGCTTGACATTTTGTTACCATAAATTGGAATAGTCTCTACCTGCACATCAAGATCATCCAAGAGCTTTTTAATCCACATAGCTTCACAAGTTGCAAAAGCTAATCCTCTATATTCAACTTTTGTAGATAGTGTAACACTAGGTTGCTTCTTCGAGCTCCATGTGATAGGTTTGCTGCCTATCATGAATACATAACCTGAAGTGGATCTTCTGTCTTCTTCGAACCAGTCCAATTAGCATCACTAAAGCCCTTCACCTGCAAATCTTCATCATATCTATAAAAAAAGGCATGATTGAGTGTGTGCTTCACATATTTTAGCACTCGTTTGGTTGAATTTAAATGTTCACTTGTTGGAGTCTACATAAATTGAGAAAGAACTCCAACTATATAACACAAATCTGGTCTTTTGATCGTAGCATAGATCAATGACCTATAATACTCCTTTACATAGTCATATCATGTAACTTCTCTCCATTATTTGAACATAGCTTCACATTTGTGTCCATAGGTTGAGTGAGTGGTTTGCATTCACTCATTTCAAATCTGAAAAGAACATCCAACAGTTAATTTGCAAATTGTCTTCTTTGTGCTGTAGTGATGTTGGGATCTTGAAGGTCCAGTGGTTGAGGATCATCTCCAGTAACTAGACTCCATAAACCTTTACCTTTAAGGTAATTTGTCATTCTATACCTCCAAAACTGAAAATTATCTTTATCTAACTTTTCAACTTGCTATCTTAAATCAGCCATTGAAAATTTTCAAGTTTGAAGTTTACCTCAATATGTTGAGGCACTCTTTCTTGACTTTACGAAGCTCCCCTTTGATTTGTAGCTTGTCCTTTATTTTATTTCAGTTCCAATGCTTTGCCTCTTCAACCTCCAATGCTCTCATACCAATTGTTGGAGAATTCCTCTCCTATGCGCAGCAGAAAGTGTAGAAGACCTTCTCAGGATCAAGACTTTTACCTAGAGCTGAACCTTAAAATGAAAACTGGTATCAACTGAAGAACACAATGAACTTGAGGCTTTGGTCTCTCAAACTAGACACTATTAGCTTTCAAATGAGCTATCAGACATTCAATTTGGAGTAGTTTTGGTTTTGCAACTTTTGCCTCAAAACAGGCTCCCTGTCTACTCAGTTAAGCTGAAAACTAAACTTCACTAAAAACTGAATAACTCACAGAGCATGGTGAATCTCACAAAACTATTTTAGATAAAGGAAGTATACGAGATAAGCTTTCTAATGAATATTTAAACTCTAAAAATGGATACATACATTGAGAGATATGACTCTCGTAATCAGGCTACCTAGAAATTGGTATGCGGCTGGACATACTCTATGAGAATGTAGAAATCGAAATAACTGAAACCAAATGAACTACCTACAAGGGGACTTAAGTGCCTTCTTCCTCTGTTCTTGAGTGTCCTCCCTTGCCTCTTTTATAGCCAAGTGACCACGAGCTCTCATGATGAGTTTGAGAGCTCTTCTCCATAACTCCTCCACTACTTTGAGGAGCCACTCTTCTCTTCGGGTTCAGTTTTTGGATTTGATTCTCTTTTGTTTGATTCTCTTTTTGCTTCCACTATTTGCTAAAGTAATTTTTCATTTTTCATTTTTGTATTTGCCTTTATTTTGAAGAAAATCCTTTTTGTGAAATATATATGATCTTGCTTCTTTATTTTTAATAGACTCCCACTAGAAACGGTGAACTCGTGGTAGGCTCTTGTCTACGCTCTCATGTGTCTCTGTCAGCATAATGATGTCAGCATAATGATGTCTTCACCTCTACGCACCTCTTTCAATCTTTCTTGGTGTGTCCATAGATCTCCATTGTAGTTCCAAACTGCAACGTGTATCTCCTCGAGTGTCTCATAGGCCGCGAATCCCTATGGGATGCTTTGCCATCAATGATGACACGGCCATCTCTATAAGAAGCCTTCTTTCCTTCTTTGCGAGCTTGGTGTACTCTCGGCATGCATGCCTAGCGATGTGCTACTTGCATGGGTGTGAGATCATCATCAAAGTAGATTGGGCGGACCATCAAGTGCTCTCAAAATAACCCTCTTGTGAAGGAAAGTAGATCTTATATTTTCAGAGGGGAAGTGTAGAATGAGAGCTCTCTTCTTCATGGAGTCTCTTCCCGTTCTCGAAGACTTGATGAACGGGGGGGACTCCTCTTTGTAGCTGAGCATCTTGCATAGTTGCATAGTGTCTTCCCATCTGACTCGAAGGTAGAGCCCTCTTTTTGTACAATGCCCGTGATGCGTACATTGAGACCACGGGCTTGTCTCATTCTTTCTTCCTTGATGGTGGTGTGCACGATGAGGGCTTCTTCCTTTTGTGCTTTCTCTTTGGCTTCTAGTGTGCGGAGCCCAAAGACTTGCGATGAAGATGGGAGCGCGCCCGATGCACGATGGAGCAAAGGTGGGAGTAGCTCTCTTCCATTAGGGTTCTCGCGGGAGCAAGGATGGGAGTAGGTTGGGGGCAGCCGGCGGGATCAGCCGATAGAGGAGCAGGCGAGGCAGTTAGGATTTTTGTAGGGAAGAAGCATCCA
>CM035419.1:95675823-95678323 GCA_020310875.1 Ceratopteris richardii
CATCCAAGGAGCCAAATCAGTTGTGTTGCAGGCCGAACCCGAGAAGTATTTTGTTTTTAGCCAAAGAAACAACCAAGGAGAATCAAAGATTGAGCAAAGTATGAAAGAAGTGGAGTTGTGGAGTAAAGATCCGGAGGCCTTTGGTGATCAAAGTCAAACCAACATTGAATTCGGACCAAAGTCTTGAGAGAATCACTCTTCCAAAGGATCAAGGGAAGGACGTAGCTCTATGTGGAGCTAAGTATTTTCCAGTTTTTGCTTGGCCTTAGTGCTTGATTTATTTTGTTTTCATTATTCTACACTTAATCCTAAATGCACATTGAAATAGCCAAGATTTCAATTGATTAAGTCTAGATTAGAATAATGAATTAATCCATTTCTCATTCCAAGCATTAGTTTGCATTAAGAAAAGACTTGATTTCAAAAGATCCTTGTGCATCAAAGAATGTATTTTGGTAGTTTAAATACATATTTCCTTTCCATTGAGTTAAGTTTTCTATTGCACCTCAAGGGTATGTTTTTATATCATAGTGCATTAGGACAAAGGAAAGGATATTCATGCATCAGGATTGCATGATATACATTCTTAGTACAAGGAAAAAAATCATGCATCAAGCTCATGCATGATTGTTGTATTATTTTGGACATGCAAAGAACATGCATGCATACGCATGTGAGCATATGCTTTTGCATGTAGATACATGCATTTGCATGATAGAATGGAATGTTGTTTGCAAGTAGATATGAGAATGTACTCTCTTAGTATTTAGCTTACTTTATAAAGCTCGCAGTTTGACATTAGGGAAGACCAAGGACTAGTTAGTTGCAAAGACATACTAGTTCTAGTTTGCAACTCAAGTAATTAGTCGATTTCTTCCCAAGTTGATACTTCGCTATCAAAGACAAATACTTAATGATAATTAAGTATGATAGATGTCTTGCTAGGTATAAGTAAGCACTAAGAGAAAGTTAAGTAATAAATTTTCTTGATGACCAAGAAAATTTAATTACTGCAAACTCTTTTGTGATGTATGATGACTCTAAGTCCCGGATGTACTTAGAAAGTCATGCGGATAAGCTTTACTTGATTAGTTACATACTTTATGTAACTTCTCAAGCATCCCAAGGTTGGATGAGAACGTCAACTATATTTCCAAGTTCCTTGAGTACTCTTCTATTTAGAAGATTTCGAAAGTTTAAAGAAGTTTCTTTGTGGTTTCAAGATTTGTATCTCATGATGAAACCTCAGTAAGTAACTTTTTGGAATTGAGATATGAAATAGTCAAGCCTTCTATTTCATGTGAGATCATTCTCCTACCATGTTTAAGATGAATTTATTTTTGGGAAGGCAGATGTTCCAAGTAGAGGATCTTAATTGATTCATGAACTCTTCCCAAAATACACATAAATTCATGATAGGTCCAAGGAATGATGAAGGCAAAACCTCTTTAGGATATAAATGTTTTGCCAAGATATAAAGGTACCAATCTTTTATAAATTTTCATTTGATTTCATCCCAAGGGGTGATGGAAATCAAAGGTTAAACCTCAACATCATTGATCCTTGACGTCAATAAAAGGATGTTAGGTTCTATAATTGCATCTCTGGTAAATGATGCAACTAGCTAAGCAATCTTTAGGAAATAATATAAGTTCCTAAAGACTTGAAGCAAGTGTGAATTTTTCATTTAAGAGTAGAAAGTTCCAAGAAATGGATCTTAAATCCATGAACTTCTCCTAAACAAGTTATAAAGTTCAAAGTGTTCATAGTTGCATTACTATTGGATCGCTTGGACTTGAGAAAGATCTCTAAAAATCCTGCAGGTAAGCAAAGAAGCTTAAGATAGTTTAAGAGATCTTAAAAGATAAAGACTAAGTCTTTATTTTTGTCGCAAGTATCAACCAGACTTGATCAAGCTTGGCCATGATTGTCCAAGAACATGCGATTGGAACTACCCTGTAGATTGCCCAAGTATTGGCAATAAAATTTTTCTTTAGGAATGATTCACTCAAGTTCCATTTATCGAATGGAAAATTGTGAAAAAGTAAGCTGTTCCAAGTCTGAACAGAGTGAAGTAATTCCAAGTATGTAGTCTGCAAATCGTGAAGACGGTACTTAAGTCTGTGGAAGGTAAAACATAAGTGTTTGCCTATCCTTAAAGGGATTTTTGGTACAAATCCAGAAAGCATGAGCGGATGCTCAGACTTATGCAGTAGAGAGATTCCTATAAAATTCCTGGCCAGGATAGGTACCTAAAAGCATTAGTAGAAAGGAATCTAAAGACAAGAAGCTAAAAGCTCTTGTCACTACGAAATTGGTCAAGGATAAACCAATTGAACTTGAATTCGAGAAAATTCAAGTACTTGGAATTCTGATTGGTTTTTCATTTGAAAACCCTAAAAAAAAAAAAAAGATTGGAGATATTCTATTAAAGGTTTTCAAGTTCCCAAGGTTAAGCACACGATCATGAAACGATCATGTCAAGGGATTAAAACCTAGA